>JAAGAY010135799.1:36406-49275 GCA_011801015.1 Ardeotis arabs | reverse complement strand
GTGGGTGGGAAAAAAAAAAAAAAAAAAAAAAAAAAAAGCAAAGAGGACATTTGGGAATTAGCCTGCAGTTACCCATGTAATTTCAGTGTGCTGCACAAGAGGCAGGTCTCTTGTGCGCTCTTACTTTTTTTGGTAGGGAAAAACACCGAGTACTTCCTTTCATCTTGTTACCTGGGAAATAAACTTTGTGTGTATAAAAACAAAACGCTATAGGTATGTTAGTGCTGAGGACTGAACAGGGAAATTTGGTTTCCAGTTCTAATGCCTCGTTGTGTAAGAAATCATTTGGGCTTAAATTCTGAAGGTGAAATACTGATAGGCTCTAAATCGTTGCCGAACCAGACAAAAGTAGTCACCTCTGGCCTGGCTCTTGGAGGTGCTGGTGACCAGCAGCTCTTGCTGATTTTTTTTTTTTTTTGTGTGTGTGTGTGCATCTAAAAGGAGAAATTAGCCTGAGGTCCCAGACGGGCACACTGGATGCCTGTGAGTGTTGGATGAGAGATATGGCAGAACGTCTCTTTTTATAGCAGCAGTCCCGCTTTCATGTACTAGTGTTAAGTAAAACAAATTTTTTTTTGGCATTGCTGGAAAAGGGCTGACTATAAAGATACCAGTGAGGAACCCGCATTCTGAGCACTGCTATATGCGTGGCATCTCTGTTTAGTAGCTATAGGGTGGGGGCTCTTGCAATACCTGTTGATGTGCAGGGTATGGATTGCTTTCTGGGCATGTAATTGGAAATAAAAACTCAGAAACACCTCATAAAACAGAACAAGTATAAAAACTGCTGTAACCCTCGTAACCAGAAATAAATAGCATAAGGATACTAGAGCCTCAGCATGGGAGGATGCCAGAAATGTAGCTGGGTGTCAGCATGTCCGTCTGCTTCCACTCTGAGCCCTTGTACGCTGTCCATGTCGGCATGGGAATCTTCAGTGGGATTAACCGCGTCTGTAAAGTGAAGTGTGTGTAATCGTGGGGTGGATCTGGACCTGTCTGTGTGGGTATGCGGCGGAGAGGGAAGCAGCAGCTGACACCGCACCACGCGTAAAGCAGTACATGAAACCTCAAGTCAACCAAGATTTGTATTTTCCTTCCCTGAAATAGCATAAATCATCTCATTTGTATAAATAGAACTGACTTGCTGAATCCAAGCAGTAGGGCTTCATTCTGAATTTTTAGTACTTAAAAATATAAGAAACTTATTTGACTGAAATAGATTTGGATTTTTTTTTTGTGACCTGTTTTTTAATGGCTTCTCTTGATAACAACCAGCCAGCACCGTGCACATGTCTGTACGCTGCAGCCTCCACTGACTCAGCGGCTGCTCTGAAAGCAGCTTTTATTTTTCACAGATAGTAAGGAGTACAAAAAAAAATCCTGGCCAGGAAGATGGGATTTGGGGGCAATTTCTAGAAGCCAGTACTGTGACTTATTCCAAGCTTATGCTGGAGGACAATGCAATCTATTTAGGAAACGTCCGCTGTGCTAAAATAAACTGTGGTATATTCTTGCAGCAGTAGCATGCACCAAATCCTATTCCCAATGTGTAAAACACCTCAGAAATGTTTCTGAGAGTAGATCTATTTGACCATGGAAATTAATAATTTGTTCAACAATCAGATTTATTGGTTCTAGGACTAAAACTCTGAAATGCCTTTCTAAATTGTTTGTTATGTTTCTTGCTAAGTAGTAGTTAGAGTAGTTCACAGAATTTGAGATACTTGACAAACTTGCTTTTCTTTTCCTATTTGAGCCTGTTAACTCCTGACCTTGCCAATGTACAGTAATATCATTCGTGTTTGTTTCTCCTTCAGCCTTCCCATCTCCACAAATATCAATTTAGCTCCAGGATGTCTCCCCAGGACCAATAAATGTTACCCAACCCTAAGAAATACAATGACTTTAGCCACTAAGAGATTCTGCCCCTTTGCAGGTTATTTTTTTTTCCTTTTGGACACTTTATTTTCCAGCACATCAAACTAAGAATGTACGGAGCAATCTCTGCAAATCACAGTGGTGAACCCTGTGCCTGTGTAGCCCCTACTTACAGTTGTGTGGAGTGAGGCTTTGCTGGTGCGGGTCAGCAAACACGGTGCCCCTCTCTGATGGAGTTGGGAAAAGTGCCCAGATCTCCTGACTTAGCCCTGTGTTTTAGCCATTCACCAATGCTGCTTTGACACCAAAATAAAATGTTATTTTAAGCAGAGATGACTTAACAGACATGTTATAGTGTCACTGGAGTGAGTGCATCAATTGCTCAGCACACAGAGCTGGTTTTAAAATGCTTTGCTGAAGTTTCATCTCTTTTCCTAGGCTTCTGTCAGCTTTTCCTCTTCCTAAGTTTCCAGAAAACAGTTTTTCTACCTTATTCTAATTCTTAGTATATTGATCCAGACTCCATTGACCTGGCTTGTATGTGATTTGCAGCACCAGTAAGTCCTTTATACAAAGACAGAGAAAATCACCTATTTCTACTCATCTCAGCCAGCCCATCGGCTCTAGTAGCCATTTCAGGCAACAGTCGGGGTAAATCTGTGCAGTACTGTGGTGGAAATGGTAGAAATGCTCTGAAAGTTGTCAGTTAGCTAAGGCACAGCAGTACAGCCTCCACTGTAGCTCGAAGCAGCAGCAATAATCTAGTTCAGCAGGTGCTTTTGCTGTGTGCTTTCTGAGGACTGCAGTGGGAACTGAGAATAGGGCAGTTTGAGATCCTTAAACATCCGTTGTTGGTACCTGGAAGAAAAAAATCTGTGCAGATCAGTGCACTACCCATAAAGTGAAGGCAGCAGTGAGGATGAGACCTCTGTAGAGGTGCTGGATTGGAATTTATATTAAAATAATAAAGCAAGCTGTTTGGAGAGACAAAAAGCTGGTGGGAAAAAAAAAAACAAACCACTGGAATTCCCTTTGGTGTGGAAGTGAGCTAGGGAGAGGTTAGGAAAAGCCTTTGGCTGATGGGCTGCACTGAGGACGATCTTGTGAAATGGGGCTTGCTTACTGAATGATGCTCTGGAGAGGCAGGGTTTAAAATGACTGCAGGAGACAGGTAGTGATTTTGAAGTAACTTATTCCATGTCACTTTTCTAAACCTTGACTGATTAACTTTCACAAATGTATTGCCAGTGCTTGTCCTTGTGTTAGGAGAGATGTCCACTTCCCTCTCTTTCTGCGTTGAAATGTAGCATTAAGTTGGTGTTGAAGTAAATAACTAACCACCCAGGAATTAAAAATCAGACTCCAGGCTGAAAGCCTACCCTTTTCTCACTCTGGAGGCACCGTGGAGTAGCATTTTAAAGGTGTTGATTCTTCTTAATAATCCCCATTAACAAGAAATCGCTTACTGCTGATACTGATCTAAACTGTTGTCAGTGGGATGAATTAGGAGCCGGGGCTGGGGAGAGAGGGTTGCTGATCGGTTGTTTTCCTGCGGGGCTTCTCAGGAACATCGGAACATTTAGGTAACTCCTGCTAGGACCGTATCTCCTCATTTTCTGGCTGCAGAAAGTAACTTTCTATGCGAAAACTCCTTGAACTTAAGAAATAAAATTCTGCCCACGGATGCACTTCAGGAACTCCAGGGGTGTTATTTGGAAAAAACAATTACTTCAGTTCCTAGAGAACCGCTAAAGGCGAGGGATTTGGTATCAGTCCCTTACAGCTGACAACTTGTTCCTGTGCAAATTGTGTGAATTCCAAATAGTTTGTACAAACCTACCATATGCGGTTTGTCCCAAGAAGACAAGTGGTGCTGAGCTGCACTTGCTCCTGTTACCTTCAGGTGGAGTTGGGGCACTGAATTCTTCTAAAAAAGCTGGTCTAAAACAGAGAAATGAATGCCAGTGCCAGGCTGTGCAATAAAATATATATATATATATATAGCTGAGGAAAGGACAGTGAGATCAAATCCAAGTGCAAATCTTATTAAAACCTCCTTCCTACACCCCTTTGCATGCCCCAAACACTGAGAGGATCTCTGATTTCACGTTCCCTGGGGAAGCACCAGTATCCTGCACTTTCCTCTGGAATAATGTTTTCTGAGCACAGGTTTTTCACAGCGCTCTGTAGATGTGAAACACTTCAGGCTCAGGCAGAGAAACATGTCAGGTTTGATGTGTTCAGTATTTCTAAGCGTTTGAGAGGATTGGAGTCAGGAGAGCACGTCACGGAGCTGTGGTGCGTGCCGGCAGCCTCGGTGCCTTCGGGAGTCCCGGGAAGACCTTTTACCGCTTCCTGACCCTGTTGGCTGCGCTGGCTGCTGGGCTGCAGCCGGAGGTGAGGCAGACCTGGGAAGAGCAGGACTAGCAGGGTGTTTCTGCACGTGGAGACAGTGAGCCCCCCTTGGCCAAAATCAGAGTGCTGGAGGTTAATTCCTACTCTGTCTCTCTTGTACTTCCCAGTAATCCAGCTAATGAAAGGTCTTTGACCATGCCTGGCTCTGGGACCGCTGGTGCCTCTGCCAGAGCGGGGCTGCTGCACTGCTCTCGGCCTCAGCCAGCTGCGGTTCCATCCTCTGCCTAAATCACTTTCTGAACTGGCTCCAAGGCTCCAGCTGCTGTTCCAAGGCTCTGTCTTATCCTGCCCTGCATCTGCTCATGATACAATTCCTGCAGGAATGGGGAAGTGTGGGGAGGAGGGGAGCATGTGAGCGGCGGTGCGGGCAGGGGCTGTAGTACATCCATCCCTCCCGAGAACAAGCACAGTGCTGTCCTGGAAATCAGACCCAAAGCTGGTGCCCAGAACAGCCTCTGCAGAACAACAGCAGGCCAAATCCCACTGGGCAGTTGGATTCCTGGATAGCTGCAGCTCTGAGATATTATGGGAGGAAAATAAACAAATTCTAAGAAATTAAGGGAAAGGATGTTCGGCATATGTGGAAGTGAGAGGGGTGCTGTGTTTATGTGTTGAGTTATTTTCTCCCATGGCGTTTCTTGGAGTCTCAATGTAGTCTATCTTGGTAGACCACTTCATAAAGGCCCCTACTCAGGGGCAGCTTCTGAAAGTAGCGGTTCATGTTATAGCTAATGTTTTAGTTCCCTCATGTTAACTCAGGACTTGTCCTGTCTCCTGAGGGCTACCTGTGAGCGCTGATCCTCTGCAGTGGCAGAATCTGATTGGCAGTGTCACAGAGCAGGATGGCAGCATTGTGCCCATTTTACAGACTGGACAAACTGAGACACCAAATGGTTTCTCCCACAGCATCAAACAGTGGCAGAGTCTAAACCCATCTCTCTCCTACCCTCCCCACGCTCTTTGCCCAAGGCTCTCGGGAAGATAGACACCCTTGGCCCTCTTAGAGCAGAGTGTTTGCTGGCTGACCTGCTGCCTCTCCACCACCTGAAGTCTGTGAGTCTTTCCAGTGCAAATCCTGTGTGGGAAGAAGATTGAAGAGGTTTCAGACAGGGAGTAGAATTAGTCTTTGCTTCTTCCCAGGCTGCACAGTGGTGGGGTTGGCCTCACATAGGGGCAGGCAGCTGTGTGTCCGTCCTTCAGCCTGGTGGGCTCCGGTCCTCTGTGTTGTAATAAACCCGAAGTCCCTCTGCCTCTCTGGGACAAGTGCCCCCGAGGCAGACTCTCCTTGGGGGGTGGCAGAAGGCCACTCTTTGCCCAGTGCTGAGCCCCAGACGGGTGTCTATGCTGCATTAGGGGATTTGTGAGCAGCACCCAGGGCTCTTCTTCCATTTGCAGAGATAGGAAGGAGGTCGGAGCTCCTTATCTCTGCAATCCTACCTCGGGGGGGATGTGTGAGCTTGCTCCCCTTGGGAAGGAGGGATAGAGGCTGCAGGCGGCTTCCATTCACCGGCAGCCTTTCATCCCATGTCCCAGGGCCACAGCCACCCTGTCTCCATCCCTGTTTACTGATGGGGTCGATATGGCCATGGCAGGAGAGGTTGCAGGTTCCCCTAATCGCCTTATCACCGGGCGGACAATCTCAGACACTCAGAGGATGTTTTGACTGCGCTGAATTACAATGTTTGCTGTTTCTCACTCCAAATAATTGACATTTGATAGCGACTACTGTAAAAGCGGCCGAGGGGCTGGGGCTGAGGAGAGGCAGGGAGCCAGGCGGTGGGGAGCCCTGCTCGTTGCCCCTGGGCGGTTTGGGGACGGGCGGGGGGGGGTCCTCTGGCCATCTTTCCCGTGGGGACGGGATGCGGAGGGGCTGCGGAAACTCCCGCGGATGCCCTCCTTCTCTGGCAGAGCCCGATTCCCTCGGTTTATGGTTTTTGGGGTGTTTGTACCCCTCTTGCATTGCCTTTCTGGGCAGGGAAGAAGCCGGAGCGGCGGAGTCACCGACGGGGTAGATGGGAAGGGGGGGAGCGGAGCCGCCGGAGGCGGGGAACAGGATGCGGCCGGGCTGTTGGCTGAAAAAGCAGCTTTTAAACGATTTTTCGAAAGACCTTAAAATGCAAGCACCATTTGCAGGCGTCAAAAGAGGGGGATTTCTGAAATTACGGGAGGGCTACACAAACCTGGAGGGGAGACCAGTGGGGAGAGGCTACCGGGAGCGGAGGAGGCGGCAGCGAGGGGATGCTGAGGGGCCCGGGCCGCACAAGGAAGGCCAGGGACGCGCAAAGTTAAGCCACTCACTTTAATGACAACTCGCTGATCTCCATCACCTTGTACAGCAAAGGGAAAGGCGGGCGGCGGGGCGAGGGGCGGACAGTGCATTCCCATGGTAACTCGCGTTTTAGTGCATTACCCTACGGGGAGCTGGCAGGTCGGAGTGTCTGTAGTCCTCGGGTAGCATGGGATGTGGGGGGGGTCTGTGCTCCTCCCTGCGCTCCCGGGCCCGCTCCCAGTCGGCGTTAGCGGCCTCGCCGGGGGAGAGCTGGAGCGAGATGCTGAACTGCCCGGACAGCGGGGACCGGACGGGAAGTGCAAAAATTAAACGTGGATCTCGATAATAATTACTATGGAGTAAAAATTAAAAAAAAAAAAAAAGGTTTTAGGGCTTGGCTCACTGCTGTTGGGAGCAAGTCAAGCAAAATGCCCGGCTGCTTTACAGGAAGGAAGGACGGGAATTACCCGGGGTGAAGACCCCAGGGGAAAAGGGAGCGAGAGGGGCCGGGTGCGGGCGGGGCCGAGCCTCCCTGCACGCTGCCCGCCTGGCCCCGCACCGAGCGCAGCCACCGCACGAAATCCCGCAAACTTCCCCGCTGGAAATGGCCGCCACGCTGGTGACCTCCGCCGGTATGCTCCAGGGACCTGTCCTCGTCCCCCGCTCCCACCCCGCTTCGGCAGCCTGGAAACGTCCCGAGACCGGCTCGCAGGCGCGGCCGGAGCCCTTCCATCCCCGGCCGCGGGGTCTTGCCGGTGGCTGCTGCCCTCGGAGAGGGGGGGCGGTGGGGGGTGGCTCTACCAGGCTCGGATGCCGTGCAAGGTGGAGATCCCCGCGTTCCCCTGCGGGATTTGCGTCTGCACCGAGTTCAAGTCCCCGACGCTGAAGTTGATGAAGTTGTTGCCGGGCGCCGCGGGCTGCACGCCCTGCACGGCGGGGTAGCTGCAGCTGTAGTTGGGGTTGCAGGCGGGGCTGTTGTAGTTGGTGTACGTGGGGTAGGCGTTGTAGCTATAGGGGTTAATGCCGACGTTGTAGGGCGAACTGTAAGGAGAAGATTCCCCCAGGCAGGGCTTCCCATCGCGCACCAGCACCGGCACCGCTATCCGCCGGGGGGGAGGGATGCCCACCATTTCGAGGGTCTGATCCTGTCTCTGCCTTTTGCATTTATACCTTCGATTCTGGAACCAAATTTTCACCTGGGTGGAGGTGAGCTTTAGGACGTTCGCTAGATGGTCTCTCTCGGGAGCTGACAGGTATTTCTGCTGCTTGAACCTCCTCTCCAGTTCGTAGACTTGGGCTTGAGAAAAGAGGACGCGAGGTTTCCTCCTCTTCCTCTGCCTGGGGCGCTCGAGATCTTCCAGGTCTCTTTTTTCCTGCTCCAGACCCTTGTGCAGGGAGCACAGTTCTGCAGCAAAATAAACGGGCGAAGGAGGAAGGAGAAGAGAGGAAAAAAAAAAAAAGTGCAAAAAAAAATATTATAAAGCTATGTTCAGTAAACTGCGTGTGTCGTGAGCGGGCCGTGGCTCGTCCCCGGCCTCACTGTACCGTGGCCCCGCAGGCCGCCGCGGCCACTCGCTCCTTAATGGCTCTCTAGCAATTCCTACCTCCTTTTTTTTTTGTTTGTTTGTTTGAAAGCCAGGATGCTCCACGCACCCATCTGAGTCGCGGCCGCCTGTGCCACAGCCCGGATTTATCGCCTGCAGCTCTTGTACCGAGTCCTACCCCGACCCCACGGGCGTGCGCTCCGCCGAGCGAGTAGGAAATGGGATTTGTCGCCCGTATTCCGGACAAGCTCGAGGCCACGCGTCTCGTCCCGCAGCTTTGCCCATCCCCTCGGGCAGCCAGCGCGGCCGCAGCCCCCGGCCTGGCTCGGGGCAGCCGCGGGAGTCCCGACGGACGTTCCCCGCCCTGGGGTTGTCCCGCACCGCCGTGCCTCCCCCCCGCAGCCCCGCACCGTCCCCTCCTCCCGGGCAGCCCAGCCCCGGGTCGAGGGTCGCCTTTCCCCTCTCCTCCCTTTTTCTTTTCTCAGCTCGGGGGCCACCGGCCGGCCCCGCCGTCGCTCGCTGGCTTTACCTTTCTTGTCCGCCTTGGCCTCCTTGGCCGAGTCCATTTCCACGTAACTCTTAATGTAGTAGGAGCCGGGGAAGGAGGCGGCGGTTTTGGCCGAGTGGACTTCGGGCAGCTCCTCCCGCAGGTCAGGCAGGGCTGGGGGCTCGGCGCTGTACGACGTCTCCTGCTTGAAGGTGGCCAGCATGCAGGAGGGGGAGGCCAGCGAGGAGAGCTCCATGGAGGCCAGGCCGCTCTGATGCTGTTCCAGATTCAAAATATCCTTGACTGAGAAGGGTGTCGTCGTCACTGGGCTAGGAAACATTGCGGAGGAGAGCGGGGCAGCGGCCGGAGCCCAGGGTCATGGAAAAGTGGGTGAGGAGCAGCCAACCTGGAGCAGTGGTGGAGCGTGGGCTGACGGAGGGGGCACATAGCATTCCCGCGAGTGGCCCTGGCTTGTGCACTGGAGGCAGGTAGGAGCGGACCATAAGGGAAGGGAAGGAGGGACTAGGCAGTTTTTGGGTGACTTTAGCTTTCTATTGGCCAACATTGCAGTGATGGTATGAGAGATGCAAAGTTCCATGTCACCTAATATAGTAATACATCTCAAAAACATCCCCGCTCATTTAAAGGGGCGGCACTGTATTTATCCAGCTTTCCCCCGCTGAGTTTGTTAATCCATTAAAAAAAAAAATCCAGAATGGCCTAATGTGTACAAAGCCACTATCTGATGCCATCTATCATACAGTCAGATTAAATAAACAGGCCGGGAGGAAACCATCAACCAAATATGTGCTGATTTCATTTATTTTTTTTCTTTTAAGCGAGGGAAAGGAGGTTTCGTTTTTAATATTCTGCAATATCCGATCGCAGGAACTAGAAAACGGGAGTTCACTGTTGTGTGAAGTGCGCTCAAGGAGAAATCCGCGCTTCAGGTTTATGCAGATATTCTGAAGCAGCGCAAAGCCTGAAAAATCCAACTGATGGGAGAGAGCCCCTGAGCAGCCCCTGCCTGGCTTCGGAGGGGGAATGCCGGCTGGGTTTCCTCCCGCCTGTTTGTAAAGCTTTCAAAGAAAAAAAACCCAGCACCGTCCCCAAGAAACGCGGGTTGAAGGCGTTGCGAAATATACCGGGGTCCTGGGGGCGAGAGCGGAGCGACTCAAAGCAACCGGTCGCCGGGCTGCGGCCGGGGGCCAGCGCTGGTGCTGGCAGGGTCCCCGCCGCCCGGGTGGGCGCAGGGGGGGCTGCCCGCGGGCCCCCGGGATCACAGAAATTTGAGGTGCTTGGAGTCGCTAAAATAAACCTTAGCGGCACAGCCGCGGGTCGAGGAGGGACGTTACGGCGCTTTCTGGCTTCGAGAGAGGAGGGGAAAAAAAATTTGTTTTTTAAATCTCCTCTAGCGACTTTTTCCGTGCGGACCGCCCGGCTCCGAGAGGGACGGGATGGGCTGAGCCCCGCTGAGCCCCGGCCGGCCGAGGGCGGTGGGAGGTAAGGCAGAGGCCGGGGAGACGAGTGGAGAAGCCCCAGGGAGATGCGGTGAGTTGGGTGGGGTCCCTCGACCGAGGGGGTTGCAAAAGGATTTTGCAAATCCTTCCTCCTCCCGCAGCCGGAGGAAACCCCTCCGAGGCTGGTAGGACCGCGGGCACCTGCCCTCGCTGGGCTGCTCCTTCCGGAGCCTGCCTGCCGCTGTCCCCCCTTCCCACTCCCACCCGAGGTTTGGTGTGTCGGCATTCTCGGGCTCCCTTCTGGGGCGTTTAGATAGGGATGTTTGTGCGGGCGGTGCTGTGATTTGGGTCCCGCTCTCCGGGGAACGGTTTGTTCGCGAACCAGATCCGGACCTGGCGGTGGCAGCTGGAGCGATTAATGTGTACGGGGGCACGGGCGTGTGTGTGTGAAATATTGGTATTTAATGAGGGGAGGGGGGTGGCTAAGCGGCCATCTCGCTCTTCGCGGCTGCGCTTCCCAGGAAAATGGCTCGGAGGGGATTTTCCCGGATGGCAGAAGGGGTGAAGCCCCCGGGGAAGGCGGGGGCAGGCCGGCTCAGGAGAGGGGCCTGCGGCGGGACTTTGCCGGGGATCTGCGGCTCCCCTCGCCCTCTGCACCGCCCGGCGGTTTTTCTAACCTCATCGCCTCCATTTTATTACAAGCTAACAAGAACAGGTTAGATAAATACTAAAATAACGAAGTGATCCCCGTCTCCCGCCATCCCCAGTTCAGACCGGCGGCCACAGGTTCACCTGTTCTGGGGGCATCCACCTCCCTCGGGATGGGAGAAACAGAGCCCAGCGCTCCCTTCCTCCACCCTGGGCCCAAAACTCCCTTCCCAAGGTCAAGCCCGGAGCTCTCAAGGCAGAGGAGTCCCCGCTCTGCCCGGTGAAACTGGAGGGGAAAGCGGCCCCGGGTCTGGTCCCGGAGTGCATCCCTGCCGTCGGGCTCTGCCTCTGCCGCTACCGGCCCCCAAACTGCAGGGACCGACGGGGCTTCCTCCAGAACCCCGGTCACACGGCGGCTCCCGATCGATGTGGGCCCGTCTGCAGAGGGTGGAAGTGATTAATTGAATGATAAGCCGGAGCTATCATTTGGAATGTCATTAATGCGTCGGGGAGACATTCATTGGAGACAGACAGCGTTATCTCTGCTTTATCTTCAACAATGCATCACTTTTAATACTGCAGTTTAGAAACAAATGGGGGCTTTAGCCTTAGCCCTTCTCTTCGTGTTTATATTTTTGGAAGAATCGCAACTAGTGGGAGTCCCGGCCTCGGCCTCCTGATAAATGAACATTAGCACTTTTTAGAACTACTGTATCAACAAAAAGAGCTGCAGGGCCGCAATAATTGGTGAAAAAGCAAACACTCGGCAAAGAGAGGCCAGGTCTGCTCTGTGTCCGGCTGATTGATGAATAAGTTACTGACACACAGCAGCTCACGGACTTTCCGGGTCGGGGCTCGGCACCCAGTCCCCCCCGCCACATCCCCTTCCCCGGTGCTCGCCAGCCACCCGCTAAAGCCGCCCTCCCACCGCAAACGGCAGCCGAGCAGAAGGGACAAAGGCGACCGGTTCACCCAGCTCCGGCCCCTGCTTGCAGCCCTCAGGCTGCGCGGCTCGGTCCCCCGGGGTGACCGGTCGGGGCGGCCCGGCTGAGCCCCCGGGGCAGGGGTCACGGGGGGAATCCTCACTCCTAGCAGAGAAGGAGGTTCGGGCGAGGGAGGGGGAAGACATCACCGGCACCCTGAGCTCTCTTGCCCTTCGTGGGGTCGCTTTTGGTTGCAGACTATGGAGTTTGGAATCAGGGTTTAAATACACGTGAAAAAGAGTAAAAGCAGGGGCGCCCCGAAACATCTTTTCCAGCCCACCCATCCACGCGGAACCCAGGGGCTCGGGAGAGAGACGAGGTGGGTGCAGCCTCTGCTGCCCTGCCCGCCCCGCCGTTTGCGGGTGCTCCCGCTGCCCACTCGGGACTGAGCCTGGTCCCCACGCCCAGAAAAGTCCCTGGCAGGCGAGGGTTGTCTTCCACACCCACTCGTCGCTCCTCTCCAGGATTACTTAAATGCAGGGTGTTGGGTTTTTTTGTTGTTTTTTTTTTTTAAAAAAAATCCTTTTCTTGCTGAAAACAAACAAATTCCCCCCCCACCCCACCCCGCAATTAGCTCCGGAGAGCACATCCTCTCTCCCCCTGAGCTTTCGACACCTCAGACTGTTTAGAGACAGAGAGATGGGGCCTTTTAAAAAAAGTTTTCCTCTTAATCCCAGTCGGTTAAGATGTCCAGGGCCCCTCCCGCTCTAATTCCCGGCTATCTCCCGAGGACTCTGTTTATACCTCGCCAGTAAACGCCGGGGTTTGAAACCTTGTCACTAATTGAGTGCTAACACTTCAGGTGCTATAGATTTGTTAAGAGCTAGTAGTCCAGAAATAGCCTATTAGGGTTTCATTGCGGGAACTTGTGCCAATCTCCCGGTTCCCACCGTGGGCGGCGGGAGCCGTGGGGTCTCTGCGGGTCCCCGAGGTCTCTTGGCCGGTGATTTCTTTCAAACGATCGGAAAGGGATGCTACAAAACCGGCAAGCCCTGGTTGAATAAATCCTTCCGGCGCGGTGGCTGCTCCGCTGTGCGTGCCCGCCGCGGCGGGACCCGCCGGGGGTCCCTGAGGGGCCGGGACAGGGTTTGTTTCCACCTCGGGGGTTTCTGCCCCGGGGAAATGGCTTTGGAGCTGTCCAGGCGCGCCATTCTGCTGCAGCTAAAACCTTCTCATTTTCTTGCT
>JAAGAY010135799.1:0-36386 GCA_011801015.1 Ardeotis arabs | reverse complement strand
TTTTTCCCTTTCTTTTTTTTTCTTTTTTCCCCTTTCTTTTTTCTTTTTTTTCCCTTTCTTTTCCCCGTTCTTTTTTTCCCCCTTTCTTTCTTTTCTTTTTTTTCCTCTCCAGTCCTTCCAAGCTCTAACGAAGCCGGCCGCCAGCAGCCCCTCTCCGCGGCCCCGGCCCTCCCCATCCTCGAGCACTGCACAAGGGAAAAAGAAGAGTTTCGACCTTGACGTGAAGGGGACCTTGGCGAGGGGCCTCGCCTCTGCCCTGTGGCCGGGATTGCCGCGCCGGGGGGGCTCCTCCGGGACAGCCCCGCTACCCGCCGGCGGGGCAGGTGCCGGGTGGCCGCCCCGCTACCGTCCCCGCCGCCGCTGCTCGGACCCCAGCCCGTGCCCGCCGTGCAGGTGGGAGACACCGGGCCCTTTCCCTCCCTGCGAACCGGCCGGAGGGCGCTGATGCCGGGACACAGCGCGCCAAGGCAGCAGCCAGAAAGCACCGAAGTGCCTTTATTTTAGGACGGTTTATGCAAAACCCGGGGTAAAACTGCCCCGTGTTGTTTCGGTGTCCCGCCCCCCCCACCTTTTTCAGGCAGGCCGCGGGAGGCGAGTTGCGGGGGTGGCTTAGTCGCCGCTTTCCGCATCCTCCAGTACCTCGGGTGGGGTGACCTGGGCAGGGGGACCTGGGCAGCAAATGCCATCGTGGGTTTTCCCCTCCCGCCCCGGGCTCCCTGCCTGCAATCTGGCGATTAAGGGGGCTCTTGCACCGCACGCGCTGAAGGTGTGATTTTTCTCCCTGGCTGAAGCGAAAGCTGGTCAGATGAATCAAAAGCTTTAATTTTACTCTGCCTGTAACTTTTTCTGCCTGTAACTACGCTGGGTGCGCTGGTGAAGACAGAGCGGGCTGGGATTTCGTGTGCCAAATCCCACCGCCCCTCTCCCAGCACCCAGGCATTACGGCCGCGATCGCGCTGTTACCGCGGCTCCAGGACCCGCCGCTTTCCTGCGCTCGAGAAAAAAAAAAAAGCTTTTTAACGCGGCCGCTTAATTACAAAAGCTCTTGTTCGTTACGTTTCCAACGGGAAGGCACACAGGGCAGAAGCAACACGGTTATTTTAGGGACGGGAAATTAAACGAACAGACTTTCGCCTGTAGTAAATGCGACAACGGTTTGACGCAGGCGTCCGGTAGCCAGGACGCAGCGATGGTCAAGAAAACCGTTTTGAAAACGAAATACCTTCCAGGCACTGTGAAGTGTGGGCTGTTTCGGAGGAAAAGCGGCGGGGCTGCCCTGCCCTCTCCCTCGGAGCTGTGACCTCCCCCGGGCCGGTCCCGGCTCCCGTGGGAGCAACGCTCGGCTGCGAAGCCTGAACCGGCCGCAGGGGTCTCGGAGAGGGGGGATGTGTAGCTCGTCTGTCCGCACCGCGTTTTCCAGGGCAGATAAAAGGTCTGATCTTCCCGGCTGCTTCCTGCTGGCCATGCAAATCCCATCCGTCTTGCGATGTCACCGTGCGCGCTTTGCGCTCCCAGGGGACAGCGGGGTCTTGCTTCGACCCCTCCATCCCTGGGATAGGGGACCGGCAGTGGTCCCATCCACCGCCCCGCCCGGGGGTGCGGGTTTCCTCGCGGTGGGACCCAGCCCAGACCTTCCAGGAGAGCCCCCCCCTCCCTCAGGGGATCGTCTCTGCGGGGGCGGGTGGGAAGATGAACCCGGGTGAGTAGAGTTACAGAGCCCTGACCCCCACCTCTGCTCCGCCGGCTCCCGGCCATGTCCCCGATGTCCCCCCCCGGCTCCGGCGAGGGCCCAGCCTGTGACCGGCAACCGGAGAGGCATGAAATCGGTTGCCCCAAGGTCCCCTTGTCCCCGTCGAGCTACCCCTCCGAGCCTCCACGCCACTCCCGCGGGGCCTTTGTGGGGTGGGAGGCTCTGCCTGCCCCCCCCGTCCTCCCGCACCGGGAAGGCGGCTTCCCGAGACGGCCCCGTTGCTTTTCCTGCAGCTGGGCTGCCCCGGGGGGAGGCACCGGAGGGACGGGACGGGTGTCACCCCTGTCCTGCCAAATCCCCCTCCCGCCTCCGAGCGGGCTGCCGCTCCCAGTGGGAGTGCCGGGCGTCTTCCAGGTAAGAATAAATACATTTTTAAAAACCACAACAATCCCTTTTCCCCAAAAAACCACCCAAACAAAAAAAAACCCAAATTCGACAAAAACCAACCAAACATAAAAAAAAAAAAAGGGAAATAACCCCCCTACCCCGGACGCTCGGACCCGCTTTCATTTTTGCCCCCGGGATGCGCGGGTTTGGTGGAGCCGGTTCCTCCTTTCCCACCCTCGAATTCTGCAAACGGCAGGCGCCGGGTAAAGGGGCCCCGGGCCGGGGGCTCCCCCCATCACCCCCGCCGTTCATCTCCAGGAGCAGGAGCAGGCCTTTGAGCCGCTACTTTTCTCCAAGGGAGGAAATGGTCCGTTGCGGGGTTTTGGGACGGTCTGACCGGGAATGGTTCGCTTTCTCCCAGGGGTCCCGTTCCTGCATCCTCTTCGTAAAACCAGAACTCCCGGTGCTCCCGCGGCTTGCTTTGCAGAGAGAAAAACGGTTGAGAAGAAACCTGTGCAAAAATTAAATATATGAGAGAAAGAAACTGGTAAATATACGCGCGGGAAAGTGGTTTCATCAGCCTGATGGACATACAATTCACTGAACATAAAATAGTCTATTTATTGTGTGCATTGAGAAGAAAAGGGTGGAAAGAAACGAAAATCTTGTAAAGATTCCTCTAGATTTTTATTCTTGTTTTTCTTTTTCTGGGCAAAATTTCCAAGTTTCGGATATCTTCACAAGTCTCGTTTTAAATTTCAAAAGAAGGTCGCATAAATAAAACCACATCTGCATTTTCCCCCCCAATTCCTGTGTTAATTATCAGCCCGTTTTTCAGCGGTAGAGGGAAAGGCACCATTTAAACGGCAGCCTCTTTTTAAAAAATTTTTATTTATTTATTTATTTATTCTCTCTCCTCGGAGCCCAGCAGAACTGTAAAGAGGGCGAGTTCCCCGCCGTCCCTCGGTGCCTTCCTCCCTGCCAGGTCTGCGCCATTTGCCTCCTCTCTCAAGCCCAGACGCCGCCGCCTTTTCTATTTGTCGATTAAATAAAAAAAAAAAATCCAAGTGAAATGCTTGAAATGTTAAACGCCCTTTTATTTTGGCGGGTAGAGTTTATTTCTTACAGAAATTGGAAGCATTTGGGGTTGGCTGTTGGCGTTTTCTCGCGGTTCTGCACGCTTTTCTCCCGCGGGGGTTACTTTTGGTTTTTAGTGGCATCGCATCGTTCGTGCCGGAAAAGCTAAAACGAGTGAGAGGAGCCGGCGGGGAACGGGGCCGCGCTGCTTTTTGGGAAGGGGGGGAGATCCGTGGAGAGGGGAGAATCCCCAGGAGCTGCCAGGGGAGCCCCGGGGCGGCCCGAGGGAAGGGGCCACCCGTGTCCGGGACTCCTGCAGCCGGTCGGAAGGGGAGGGAGCCTGAAAGGGATGCGGGGAGAGAACGGGAAACCTGGCACCTTTACCCCGTGTGGCTGCAAAACCCGGCCCTGGGTCTCACTCTTCAGTGTCTTCTGCTCTTGGTCACAGCACTGAACTTGGGGTGGGCAGGGGTGTCTGGGGCCAGGAGGGTGGCGGACGCCCTTCAGCATTGGTTTTGTAACCCGGGACAGGGGTTCCCAGCCCCCGGCTGCGTTATTGCTGTGCCCAGTCTCTTTGCAGCCCCATGGCTGTGCATCTCCAGAGCCATGTGGGTCCAGGGGCTGTGCATCCCGGGGCAGCACCTGCCGCAGCCGGAGGGGCGAGGGAGCACTGGGCCCACTTGGGCCCATCTTTTCAGGCTCTATGTCTCCAGCTCTCCGAGGCAGTGAGCTTGGGAAAAGATCCCTGGGGAGGCTGTGCAGCCCTTTAGGGCACCTTCACATTGAATATCAGAGCGGGAGTCAGAAAAAAAAATCCCTTCCTCCTGTTTCTGTTATTTTTTGACCCTGGCTCATCACAGTTTTAATATGCATCCCTGATCAGAGCTCAAGAGGATATTTCCTCCTCCAGTGTTTCTCTGGGCAAAGAGGCACCAGCAGATTTTTTCCATAATGATGAAAACATCTGGCCATCTCTGAGCTGTCAGGCTCTGCATTGCTTCTTCCCAGATGCCTTCTCTGCTCCAAGCCTCCAGTTGCCCCAGCGCAGCCCCTCTGTGTCCGGGGCACTTGCTTGGCCGATGCACTCCCGACCTCCTGTTCCAGCTGAGAGACGCTCAACACTGTGCACAGGGGGACTGAAACCTCCAGGATCCTCAGTGTGGGTTTGGAAACACACTTTAGGCACAGCTAGCATGGGGAGGTGGAAATCTCTATCCTGAAGTACTTTCTGAGGCTTTTTCCTTTGGCTGTGTCCAGCAGAAGTTGTTTCCCTCACTACCCCTGTGTCTTCCAGCTCTCGCATCTGGCAGAGTCCATCCTGGAGAGGAGGGATACATCCATGTTTTCAGCCAGGGCCCTGATCTTCACCGCTCATGCTGTCAAAACATGCTTTCGTATAAACGTGCCCTTTATTTTGTGTGTACTGGAGTGGGATTATGCATCCACTTTTAAGAAAAGTAAAAAGACAGTAAATCCCCAAAAGAGAAAGAAGGAAATATGTAAGTGCTGATTCAGTAAGATCCTAAAGTGCTGGTCAAATTTTAAATATCTGAATTACAAGGATTGCTCACATGCTTGAAGTATTGTAACTGAACTGAGGCCCAATCTAGGAACTCTATCACATATTGTGATTTAAAAGAAAAAAGTAATGAAACTGAACCGCTCCTGGAAAGTGAACAAAGGTACATCCAAGTGGTATGACTGAAAAAATAAATACTTTCTTAGGCCACAAGAAAACACTCTGAAAGATGCATTTGGCTCCAAGCAGTCAGAGCAGCCTGAGCCCTGTCTAGGGTGACTCTTAGAATTTCAATATTTAAAAAGGAAAGGGGGGATGTCCTATGTTTAAAAAGATGACTTTACTTAGTCCCAAAGAAGAATAAACAAAGCAAAGGCAAAAACCTAAATGCCTCTAGAGCAAAAAATGTGTTTAACCACAATTCTAAACTATCCTTTTCCTTCTCTCTCCCCACTCTTTAAAAAATGGACAAATAGCAGCCACACTCAAAACCATTGTGTCATATTCCAGCTTCTCTAGCTTGGCTCTTATTGGTGCTAAAGTTCATAAAATAACTGTAATATTTACAAAATATGAACCTGATCCAGTTGTTCACATTCAGGCAGAGCTCTGCACTTAAGGTGATGGAAGTTGTGGCAAAACAGAGCGGAAAATGACCACGTATCTCCTGTCTCAGGAACTTAGATTTCATCAGGGGTGTGAAACCTCTGCTAGACTGAGCCTGTGTTAGTGCTGCGACGTTAGGTGTTGTGCAGGAGGAGGCAATGGATTCGTCACTGCCGGTGTAACTCTGTGGTGGAGATCTGATGGAAGTAGTGTAGATCCCTTTGCTTAGTTGACTCTCCCGTTTTCCTTCCCACCGCATTTATTCTGAATGACTTGTTAGCATTAGCTGGATTAAAGTTCCAGTAGGATAAAATGTCTTGCAATACAGATTTCTACTCTACGTTTTCATGTGAGTGAATGGTGTTCGCTCTGTGTACCTTTCAATGCTAAGCTCTGCCAGCCCTGGGGTAAATCTGCATTTTGAAAAGCCTGTCGGATGACTGGAGTCACTCTGAACTACTCTTTATACGGATTACACAGGAGCAAAAATGAGGTGAAAGGGACATTATGTGAGCTGCAAAATCAGGCACTCGGCACTGAGGATGTGACCCTCTGTTGTGTACGTTCCCCGTCGGGCTTTTGGTTTTATTTCAGCTTTACTGTCTCACAAAGTGTGCAGGATGCACGGTGCTTGTGCAACAAGCAGCCATTTGATATTTAGTTTTGTCCCTCCTGTTGAGCTCTAGGCCTTGTTCCACAGCAAGCTGCTAAGCCACAGAGACGGAGCTTTTCAGTTCCTCTGTCATTTTGGGATGTCCGAGTGCTTTGGAGGTACGCATGATTCTGCCTTTGCCTATCCTGGATGTAGGGGGGAAAGCATCCAGGAGCTTTACCCCTGCTGCCTAATGAACTCAAGATGCAGAGTTTGAGGTTAAAAGCATCCATTGATTTGGGGTACCCCATGTGAGACAGCTGCAGGATGAGTTAAAAGTATTTTTGATGTTAAAAGATGCTACAGTTCTCCAAGTATGTAGAAAGCACAGAGAAGCTGCTATTTAGCAGGATGTCTAACTTGGCTTGGTTTAGGGTGGTTCCCATGTAGGTGACAAAAATGCCTCTTACTGCTACAAAGGCACAAGGTCAAGTCCTTTCCTAAATGCAGAGGTGTGCTACTGTTTCTCAAAGCAAAGGTCCCTAGGATTTTTGTGATGCATTTTCCAGCCTTGCTATCCCCTGAGGTTTTCCAGGAAGAGGGCAAGTACCATTTTGGCTCAACTGCTAAAAAGTGCTCAGCAGGTGAAAATAATGGAAATAAGAGGCAAGTCTCCACTAGGTGGGGAGAGCCTACTCTGTCCAGAAGCAGCCACTGGGTTGTTGGGCTGCTGTCCCTTGCTCCGTAGCCGAGTGCCATCTTGTGGGACCTGCAGCCCTGCCTGGGAGCCCCCGGGGCTTGCAAGGTTTGGGGGAATGGGGGTACCTAGGCTGTGGGTGCAGATGGTGAGCAGAAGGCTCTTGCTGCTGCCTGAGAGGCTGGATGTCCTCAGGACCATGAAGAACACTGCTAGAGAATAACCTGCGGCATGAAATCAGAAAAAGCCCAAAGTGGAGCAAGATGTCATGCAGCCTCCAACAGCCATGTAGCTCCTGTGTCTTTGTCTAATGGAGAGCAGGTTTTATCTGTGGCCACCTGGCAACAGGGATGAGATGCTGTCTGCAGCTGATGAGCTTGGGCAACTTTTGTGCATGAGCAAGCAACAGGCAAAAAAATGGACTTACTTTAGGTAAGTGGCCTGAACTGATAATTTGCAAACTGTCCTCCCACTCAGGCAGTCCTTTTTTTCTGGGTGAGAAAATCTACTGCAGACAGGTGCTGGTAGGATGTGCATTTGCCCAATTTGCAGACAGTAGGACCGTTCTAAAGCTAGAAAACAGCAGAGGTCCTCACTTGGTTTCTTTTTGTTTACTTTCCACTGTGTAAAAGTTAAATCCATCTAATCATGCTTCTTCAAGTGAACAGTCCATTGGTACAAACTTTTAGCATCCTGTCTACTGCTTTTACTGGGAATGCTATCTCAGTCTGCTTTGTATCAGCTCTGCCTGGCTTTGGACACCCCATCCTTGGAGTGGGTTTACTTATATCAGTTGTGGTGGTACATTTTTCTGATGGGAAAGGCTATCCTTAGGAACAGAAGCTGGTGCCTCATCAGAGAGGTGTTAGGTGGGCCTAGCTTTTGATCACTTTATTAACTCAGACTTGATGGGACTGCTGTGGCAAACAATACACCAACGCATCCTGTCAAACCCATCCCTCTCTCCTTTCTGCCATCGAAGACTTGAGATAAGCAACAGTGAGATGTCTGTCTGGTTGTTGGAACTAGCAGTTTCTGGTCTAATCCACACTGGGCTACATCACAAGTGTTTACCAAGGATCACAGAGTAGTATGTTTTATACTGCATGCTGGTGGGTAAATTTAGAGTTGACAACTCCCTTCCACAATTGGAGGACTCAAGGACAGTCCTATCAGGTGGCAACTGGCTGCAGGAGTATTTATAATCCATTTGCTGACTGGAATTAATATGAATCTGTCATCCCTTTTGCCACTTGGGAAACCACATAACCGAGGGCTGATGATGCCAATAGCTGTTGGTGATCTTTTTTGGCAATAGCTGAACGTGTTGTTCCCAACTGATTTCAGAAAAGAAAGTTGTCACCAAGATAAAGCACTGTCTCGATCCTCTTTTCTCTGAGCTCTGCAGACTGGGGGAAACGAGACATTTGACACAGCCAGTAGATTGTAGTCTGGCTGTGGCCAAAGCACAGGTGGTGGGTCCAAGGAGCTGACAGCTGTCTGTGAAGCAAACTTAGAGCTCCTTTCCTCTTTTAATGCAGAGTGGCGTCTTGCACTTGTGCCTGATTTCAGCAGGTAACACGCTCTGTTATCTGTGTCTGTGTACATGGAACTGGGATTTTGCTTTAAGCAGGTGGAATACAGCCTGGGCATGTTCTCCAAGGAAGGGAGCTTCATTAGTTTCTCTTATTTGGCTTCTTCAACACACTGCTTTGGATTTAGTGGATCTGAAAGATTAACTGTGATGTTAGGGCAAAACTAACTAGAGAGGTGGTCTGAGCAGAGGGGCGAAATGTTAGTGCCGGCTAAGGTCCACAGAGAGATGGGGGCTGTTTGGGGTCAGGATGTCAGAAGAAGTGTTGGAGAACTGGTTTCTATGGAGCGCTTGGGGCATATTCCCTGCAGCCAGGTTTAGAGGGCATTGGGGGAATAAGTATTGCTTTTTGTTTTCTTTTTGAGCATGTATACAACAGTCTAGGAAATGATAGGACTGTGAAGCTCCTGAGAGCAGTAACCTCTATCTGTGCTGGCCCCACTCCTCTGTCAAAGCACTTTGAGGAGCCGATCCTGGCACTGGTAAGCCCCTCGTGCCCATGTGCCCATATGTCCAAGACTAGGATGCATCTAGATTTGAGTGTGCCTGCTTATCTGAGAGCGAGGCCTGCAGCAGATCTTGCTTGGGATACTTAGCAACCTCAGGCTGGCTGCTTGCCATCTGACTTCTGGAGAAGCGGTGCGGTTCATGTGACATCAAGATCACGAACACACGCTGGCCTGCACCTCCTGACTGTTCGTCCAAGATTTCTTTCCAGCTTGGTGGCTGGATAAGCTAATTGTATTAGTTGTCTTCTCCCAAACAAATAAAACCAAAATAGCACAGCTAGCTAACCTTTCAGCAAGCTCCATGTCCATCCCTTCTGTGCTTTTCTCCTTTGCCTTCTTTATTTCCTTTTCAGCTTGAACCATCATATTTAGTAAGTCTTTCGCAATCTGTTTGATATTAATGCCTTGCTGTAGTTCCTTACCTCTACTGTTTGGCTTTTGTAGATGTTACAAATAGCTGTGATTTTTATCAGTAGGAGTCCCCTATAAAGAGTGTGCACCCACAGTGGAGAGGTCTGTAGGCTGTGAACAGCCAAATACCCATGTGCTCCCCTTCAACAGCCACCACTGGGCTATTGCTCGCTTGGGAGAACCGAAAACTGTGCATCAAGGTTTCCTGACGAGTAACATTGCTTGGCTTCGCAGTTGGGTAACCCAGCGCTAACATTTGTGATCCGGCACCCCTAGCACACATAGAATCATAGGTTTGATTGGTTGGAAGGGTTTGGGTTGGAAGGGACCACATCTTCCTCTGATTTCGGCCTCTGTAGATGGGCATAAGGAAGGCTGCCTCAGGACGTGCTGCAGCGCAAGTCCCAGGCCGGAGCACCTAGAGCAGGTGCTGAGGAATCCCTGATGGGATGCAATGCGACAGCAGAAGGGAAAGAGCCATTGCTGGGTAAAGCCATAGGGCGTGCGGTTGGATTACAGCCTGTCTGGCAGGGAGGCAAAACAAGCTGCTATTAATTTCAGAGCTGGAGTAGCCTGTATTTACTCTTTGGCAGGAGGCAGTCACGTCTGCAACCATAGGCAGCAGCAATCATTTGAGAAGTGGTCAAAAAGCCAGCTCAGCATCTTAGTTCCTCCATGGCTGAGTCTAGGAGCTACTCCCTCCCATATGCAGGGATACAGATGTACAGGAATGTAGATGGGTCTTGTTTGAATGGAGATATTTAAAACTTTAACAACCTTTCCAGAAGGAAAAATGGAAATCAAGGAGAAAGATTCACTATGAAAATATACAACCCTTTGAAGCTAAGTTGCTCAGGAGACTGTATACTTGTTCCACTTTGCCAGTGACATTAGCTAGTTAGAGCAGATTGAGTGGCTGTCCTGTATTTGAGAGCCATGTGCTTCCGATGCTGTTATCTCAGCAGAGCTACTGTATTCTCATAGCACAGCGGTGGGAAGCGCACCTATCCGCTGGATGCCACTTGCTCAGTTGGCTGCTAGAAAATCCATAAAGCCCTGACAGACCTACCACAAACGGGAGGATACGCGAGGCGTAGGTGTCAGCTTACCGCGTATCAAGAGCCATTGCAAGATGTCCTACAGGGTTACTGAAAATGACATCAAGTTTTCCTTTCTGTCATTACAAGGGAAGCTCAGCTTGTATTTTAAACCCCTGAATGGCTCTCAGAACATCTGGTTCTGCTCCTTGGTCTTCTGCAGGCTTGGCCCAGGCTCTCTACAGACAGTCCATCGAGGGGTCTGATTTAGGCAACAGGGCTGGCTTTCCAGCCGGCAGGGTCTTAAATTTCATTTCCTACTATTTTCTGCCCATAGAGCAGGCAGAACTGGGACCAGACAGTTAGAGAGGCAGTGCAGGTCATTAAATTCATTAGATCGGACTTTTTTTTTTTTGTCTATGTCTCCAAGGCCCTGCAACAGCTGAGCATAGACACTACGCTTTAGTTCTTCTCAAAGGTTTCAGATGTTGCTTCTAAAACCAGGACAGGTTGATGCACAGGGAGAATTATTCTTCCTTCAGGATAGTCTACACTGTCTTCCCAGACTTCCACATTCAGCTGAAATGGCAGATTTTGCCCCTAAAGAGCTCCTAGATTCTTACAGTTTGATTTTTTTCCTGTTTTTTTTTTTAATTAAGAAAGTTAATTGACCATAATTATGCTCACTATATCTGAGGAGAATCTTGCATCCTATGGTTTCAAATGCAAGTTTCTAGAAGTTTTAAATGAAACTTCAGAGGGGTTTGATGGGGTTAGTTTAGGGCAAGTCATAAGTAAAGTAACTGTGGGTAATATACAGAATTTACCACTTAGCCTGAGAATGCATGGAAAGGAATGCAAATCTCTCTAGTTTGACATATTGCATGCACATAGAGAAAACTGTATTGTAACCCACAGCTTGCTTCACACCAGATCTTTTCAGAATCTGAATTTGACTTCAAGCCCACGTACATTTCAGAAGAGAACTATATTCTGCATCCCTAAATCACATGAACTGCTGGAAGTTGGCACAGATTTGTCCCCAAAGAGAAACCAGAGCAAAGGCTCCATTCCAGAAAGTCTGTAGCCAGATGGTCATTTTGAGCAGAAGGAAAAGGAGAAAATGTTAAATACTGCTCTGAAGAGTGGTTTCATAAATGCGGCTTAATGCTCAGTAATGTTATTGTTTGTTCTTTCCAAAGCAATGTCAAGAGGTGGGTGTATGTCATTTATTGATGTGTCTGTTCCCTGAAATGAATGGAAAAGACATGTTTAAAGCCCAGGACTCTAAAATTTTTCTGTATTGCATCTTCTTGTCATCATCTTCTCTGCATAAAACACATTACCATATTGTACCACTCTCTGTTGACCAGTCCAAGGATCCTACTTATTTCTTTCAGGATTTTTCCTAGAGTCACAGTTAAACAGATAGGGCTATAATTGCCTGGTTCCTCCTGTCCCCTGCTTTTCCAGAGGGATGCTACCTTTGCCCTTTGCCCGTCTGCTGGTATCTCACCTGTCCCTCACAAGTTCACTAATGGCCGAGATAATCAGCTCCCCGAGCATCCAAGGATAAAATTCCTCGGGGACAGCTGATTAGGAAATATCACTCTTATCTACATACTTTCCAGCTTCTTCTGTCCTTGCTCAAAACTGAGCTCTTGCTCTGTCCCTGCTATTAATTGTGGTCACTGTTGATGCTTTTGGTGAAGAGCAGGGCCAAAACCAGCGGCAAACACTGAGGCATCAACCAGGGACACGCTTGTTCCCAGTCCAGCTGCAGACTGTCCCTTCCCTGTGCTTTCCAACAGCGGAAAGTGTCGAAATCGCATTTAGAGGAGCTAAGTGAAAAGCCAGCAGTGTGCAGATGTTGATGAATCAAACCTTTGAAGAACAAGGAGGTTATTCCTCTGGACCCCAGCCTCCTTCCACCTGCAAGGTGGGGTAGGTGTGGGGTGAAGAGCCGCGGTGCTTTCCCAGCTCAGTATTTTTACAGCAATGTGTGGCGCAAGGTTGCCTTCAAGTGAAACCAGCAAGGTACTGCAGGGAGGGGAGGACGATGACTATGGATATCGGGAAAGACAGAAGCAGATTTGGAAGCTGCGTTCCCAGCTGGAGCTGGGAGCCTGCACGTAAAAAAGATACAGGAACAAAAAAAGCTCCAAAACAGTAATTTGAGAAAATGTACATAACTTTGGTAATCCTGACCATAATCCGCGGCCTCTACAACCCACTGAGTTTAGAAACGGTTTATACTCTTTTCCCACTGCTGCGTACAAACCCGAGCCGTAGCTTTGTGGGAAAAGTTGGTGTTGCCAAAAGGAAGTGAAGCGTCGCATTGGAGAGTCGACACACAATGTGGTGGCTGTTCTCAGCTCTGCTCTGGATGAGATCTTGGCATTTTTCTTTAATAGAAATAAGTTTTTACGTGCACTCACACTGACTGACAGAAAGGGGAAAATGCACCCTGCAGCGTGCAAGAGGATAAGCTTTGCCCTGTTTCACAGCTGCGCTCCACTCTGATTTTCTTTTACTGGAAAATTAAAAAATCCGGTGTCTTTGTGATAGGCAATTTTGGTCCATTTGTATTATTTTTTCTAACTAAAAATGCAGGTAGCTTCAGAATTAATGACACAAATAGTCTAAGTGTAACTTTCCTGAAAATAAGCTTAAATTTTAATTTCTTTTACTAAAAAGGCTCTTGAAAGAATCACTTAAAGCTTACTTAATGTTAATATCATATTTCCACAGTTTCGGAGCCCATTGGCCATTTTTTGGTGGTTCTAGATTAATACTCTTTCTATTTTCAGTACTTGCACCTCCTCTGCTGTTATTTTCAGAGTTGTCCGAGAAACCCAGATACTGACAGGAGAAAGCCAAGCTCCTCTCCAGAGGTGAGGAGACCTAACTGACAAATTGCAGACCTGCAGCAAACACCTCCAGGTGCTCTGTGGCCTCTCCCTGTTCTGGTCATGTCTGATATTACCTAAGCAGTGGGAGGCAAATGGGTGTAAATGGTCATTTTGCTGTTGCTGCGATGGTTTCAGTCCCATCCTTTGCTCTCCCTGATGCTCTACAACTGCCTGGGAGAGAGCGTGGAAGATTTGCGATTGGGGAACATCTTAGCAGTTGTGGGGATGTTATGGCAGGCAGAAGAGGGGCAGGTCTGTCCCTACCCACTTTTTAGGCTCCTGCTGCTGCCTTGGTGAGGACGATTCACACTTGTTTCCTTCCCGTTGTGGCTGTGCCAGTACGGGGCAGGCTGGTGCCTGCTCAAGGGCTGTGCTGGGAGCAATGCTCACAGGGAGGTGCAAGCACAGAATTTAGCAGAGATCTTGGCTTTAGTTGTGTGAAAAGCAGCTACTAGCAAGGGAGGTAGGCAGGAAAGAGGCTGAGAGGGCAAAAGAGCTTAGGAATAAAATACTGAATCCCACAAACCGTTCCCAAGTTCACTTGAACCCCAGCGCAGATGCTGGGGTTTGTCTGGGATGCTGAGGCCATAACTCTCCACCCCTAATCAAAGTCTTTCATCTCTTGTCTGTTGTGCCCCTGGTTGCAGCTGCAGTTCAGGTTGTGTGTCCTTCAGGTCCACCTCTCCGAGCTGCTGCCTGCCAGAGGTGCTTTCCTCCCTCTTGCTGCAAGATGGTGCTGCAGAATAGGGAAATGCGTCCCTGTGAGAGCCACTTGGTCTCAGAGCCAGTGTGCAGCAGGCATTGCTGCTGGGGGACAGCAGGCATTGCTGCTGGGGGACAGCAAAGCCCTGCAAAGTCCGCAATCGTGGCTGCGAGTGGGCGCAGGAACTGCTGGCAGCGTGGGAGGACCCGGTGGGGCAGGGTGAAGGTGGGCTGTGGGTTGCATCTGACCTGCATTGATTCGTCCAGGGAAAAAGGACTCGTTGGTGATCCCTCCGTCTGCCCTGCAGATATGGGGGTGGGGGAATACCGGTGGAAATTCCTTGTCTGCTTTGGCCATAGTGCTGTGCCTTTTTCTGTGCTACACGCAGGAGAAGGGCAGCTTTGGCTTGAGCATGGTGGGCTGGTGTGTATCTGTGTGGTTAAAATCACTGACATTATCATGCTTAAAATCAAGATGCTCGTGTCGTGAATCCCCGTCCTGCTCCGCACTGATGTAGGTTTTAGTTATTTCTTTGCAGAAATCCTGGTTCACACTGTTGGGACTGTTTGCCTGGCTAACATGCTCCGGTCAATCCAGTGGCAGCAGCATAAGATATTACTGCCCCCAGTTCCCCATCTTGTGTTCTTGTGGGATGCGAAAGCCCTCCATCAGATCAAGGTGCATACACACACTTCCACTTCTACAGGCTGGCAGCTTGTTTTCTGGGGGGCAAACGGACCTTTGTCGATGCTGTAAGCTGATGTAACAAACTCCTCCGGAGCTCCCAAGATGGAGGTGTGTGTCCCACGATGCTGGTTTTGCTCCAGGAGTGGTGACCATCAGCAAGCCACAGCAAAAAGCTTCGGGCATCTTAAACTGGTCTGCTGTGGTTGACCAGAAGACGTAGGTCAGAGCCCTAAATACAGCCCTTGCACTACATCTGCTCTGGTTTTTGCCATACCTGTACACATTGACTTACACAGTTATACAACTTATCATACGTGTATTCAGACTTTTGGAAGGAGACTTTATTACTTAAGAAAATGATGCATAGCACCCTTTTGAGGGTTTTTATTTTCTTCTTTTTTTAATTATTTTTTGGCCAGACTTGGTTTCCTTTTGTGATTTATCTTAAAATTTATCAGGATTAAAAAGGGAATTCAGGAAAGAAATCACGAGAAGGAATTATTATCTAAATGAAACTGTCTAATGTATCAAATACATATTAAAACCAAAGTCAGTCTATAGAGGCCTGTTCTGTGTGTAAAGCTCATGTATTAAGATTATTTTAAAGTAGTGAGTTAAATGAGGTATTTTTGCTGGTCAGAGTTTTCAAGATTTTAGTTCTAGCAGAATGCATTCTGAAATACTTTTTCATGGCTAGAAGAGGAAAATAAACTTCACTGCTTTGCAAGTCACTGATTAACACCTGAATGATAAAGTACCTCAATCAAACAGATTTAATAAATCAGCATGAACAATTCTGATTGGTTTTTTTCCATACTTGCAGTAAAAGTTATTTTCATCAAAAGCTCGTTGAGCTTTTTGACATGTTCTGGTTGCGGTCTGTGGCTTCTGCCATTTCAGCAGTTTGACTTTCCTTCAAAATGCTGTCATCATGTACGATCTGTGAAATTTTCCTATATAGTGCAACTGATTTCAAGAGATTATGGTGTAAGTTTGATTCCGTTTCTAATGTCATTAAAAATTATGTAGGTTAAATTAAAAAATAAAACGTAGTAAGACTAAGTTAGTATTTATCTACACTGAGAGCAGCCACCAGCTGTCTATATATAACCCAGAAGGCTGCATTTACACTGACACTGGTTTTGTTGATGGCATTGGCCTTGACTGGGTACGATGTCTTATTTTCTCTTCTCATCCTCATGACATTTATTCCTAAAGCATACATCCACAAGAGTTGTTGTGAGGGGTTTAGAACTTGTTCCTCAGAGCCCACAGGACTCTGCCTCCAAATACCAGCTGGAGGTGTTTCCCCAGCACATGGATTGAATCCTTGCACGAGGAGACAGGCTGGCCTGGAGCATCAGGCATTGCTCTTAGAAAATAAGCCTGTGGTCAATTTTGCAAACTTAGGTGTCCTGCTGAGCCTCCAGCTGCAGTTCCAGGTGGTCACAGGTCTCCAGAAGGTCCCCAGCTGGATGTTTTGGATAACCCAGTACGTATCAGCTGGCTCTTGATACCTATATTTTGGCAGCAAACCCCTTCCATCTCACACTGGACATTGCTGTTGCTCTGCTGCATGCTCTTGAGCAAGTCACTTCTCAGTGCTCCTTTCACCCTTTGCTGCGGCTGTTTTGAGCGTCATTTCCTCGGTCCATGGACTCATGTACCATGTATTTACCAGGATCTGAGGAGGAATAACGACTAATAATGATGTGTCCCAGACCCACATGTCAACCGCAGCAGGTCTGACAGGTCCAACTGGCGGTGCGCGTGCAGGGCACGGCTCGGGCTTATGCAGGGGCAGCTTGCCCAGAGTTGATGTCTGTTTGAAGCTGGAGTGCCTAACATCTGGAAATTCAATGGGGCACTGTAAGGGACAGGCAGGGAGGACCAGAAAATTGGTGGATGCGTGCAGGAACAGCAGAGGATGTGGTGGCAGCGGAGGCAGATTTCAGTGCCCTGGCTTTCCCCTCCCTTCCTGCCGGACAAGCGCATCCCTTTGCTCTTGGGGCAGGGTTTTCAGGGACCAGAGCAGTCTCCCTCCTGTGCTATGCGCTGTGCACAGGCTAAGCCTCATTAGCAGCTCATTAGTAGTACTCCCTCTTTTATTATTATTATTATTTTTTTTTAAAAAAAACTTCTTGAGCCTTATACACACAGCAAGCAGCCAGCAGAGTCGGCAGAAGAGCAGAGGAAATGTTTCTGGAGTCTTCCCTCTTGGTGCCTTCCACGTCTGCCTGGTCTCTTCGTGGAGAAGATGCACCTCCTCGGGAAAGGGATGAGTTGAGTTTGCCTCCTGTCATCCACCCACAGTGAGCAATTTCTGCTGCCAGCTCCACTCGCTTGAAACTCCTTTGAGAGGAAATTGTGGAGCAGCTAAGGGTTCCCATTCGCCTTGGCTTCTTTCTGTATCTTCTGTCCTTCCCTTTCTTTTTTGACTATTCTTACACTTTCTCTTCTGTTTGCTATTTCGCCCTCTGTTCCTTTCTTCATTTTTTTTTTCTCTCTCCTTTCTCTTCCTTTCTCTCTCTCCTGCTGCTGGATATTATGAGCAGTGACAGCAGCCGCTGGGAGCTGGAATCCAGGGAGATAACAGCATTGCCATGAGAATCAGTCTGCTCAGCTACAATTAGCCCTGCTGATATCTTTCACCTGGACAGAGCTGCCTTATCATTGCTACTTCTTGGAAAATGAAGGGTCGCAGATACTCATCGCAGATAGCATGACTCTGGCATTTCCCTCTGGTTTTCATGTTGCTGGAATCTCTTTTTGGCTCCCTTTTCTGTACGATTAGTTTTGCATCTTCCTTGTTCAGCTGTGCTGCTGTCAGATATAAAGCAGGCACCACAGCTTTCCAAAGGCTGTATGGCTCAAACAGAGACCCCGGGTAAATTCACCTGGTGTGAGCAACAGCACACGTCCATGAATCCTGGACGTTTCTGAAGTTCAAAGCCAGAAATAAAATGATGTATCAGTGCCCCAGGGCCTCTTTGTGGTAAATCGTTGCCCTGTCTTTGGAAACTATTGAGAAGGGCACGAGGCAGAGCCAGCTGGGCTTGTTAACGTTGGGCTGATCCGCCCACCCTTCTCCTGGCTGATTGCGCAGTTCCTGACTAGCGATGTGAAGATATTGGCAAGTGCTTCCACAGTTTGGTTTGTTTTTTTTTTTTTCTCTTCCCCCATTGTGGATGGGCTTTAGCAACTATTTCTTCAATCTGCAGACAGTGGGGTTGTCCTTCCTGGCCTTTGTTTTGGTGGCAAGTTCATCCACCTCATAAAAAAAGACCAAAGCAGTTAAAGGCAGATAATCCAGTCCCTGTTTTGCATTTTCCCATTTTTCTTCTGATATCTTTCTTTCTATTTGCCTTATAAATGCAGCTCTGCAACAGGAATAAACCCTAATTCCTCACCTTTCTGGAGTCTGAAGGGATCTGAACTGCAGGACAAGCTTAGCAGCAGGGCCATACGTAGCAGAGATGGCTCTTTGCATGTAATCTTTTTCTCTTGCTTTTCAATAACTCAGGGACACAGTTGCTGTTTTTAGAAATCTGTCAGGTTGCAGTCAGCTATTAGGTATAGAGATACTGAAATAAAACTAATGGCACTTGGTCATAACTGGAAGAGAAAACCTATGCCTGCAGGGAATTGGTGCCTCACCGAACTGTTTTGTAAAGCCAGCTTTCAGGACAGGCGCAGGGATTACTGTTAATGGATTTTCTCTCTCTCTTTCCCTCTCTGTCTGGTTTTGCTTTAGATCTGCACAATTTTCAGGCAGTACTGAGTGGGAATCAGCACAGTCCTATGGAGAAGAACTGATGTTTCTGTGTCTTTATTTCTCCTTCTCCAGCTTTTCTCACGATCTGGTTGGACTCTGAAGTCCTTTTTTGCCATTTTCGTATTAACTCAGGACAAGGGTATTGCAGCCTCAGTAGGGGCCGGTTGTACTGTCACTGCCAGTAGCAGCATTTTAGCTAACTGCACGTTCTGTTACGGTAACCTGTGAGCTGATGCCCCCTCTGTCACGGACTCTGCCGGCTCTGTGCGCTACCAGATTGCTCGGTAACACGCATCCGGTTTGGATCCACCACATCAACATATTTATATTTTGATCAGAGGGAGCACACAGTTCAGAGATGGCTTTATCCTTTCGCAGTGACTTTGGTGGGCTGTGAGATTGCAATCAAAATTATTTCTGATTTATCCAGTACTAGACACCATACTGGGGGCACCAGCCCTCATGTCATGCGGCTGCAGAGTGGCCAGGCCCATACATGGGTCCCTAAGAGCGGCCGTGCTGTATTTCTGCCAGAGCAGTAAGCTGTGTTTGTGGGTGTGTGTGTCACCGCGTGCATTCGAGCCGCAGTTGCGCAAGCGTTATTATGGGTGCACCACAGTGCAGCTACGCCTGTGGCACTGCCACCACAGCCAGGACGCAGCTGTGGATCCCGCAGCCCCTGCGAGAGCGAGCGTGTGGCTTCTGCTGGTTACGGGCCTGGGGACAGACCGTGCTCACCGCAACAAACGTGCCTCGTGGTCTGCGTGCAGGGATGAGGGCTGGGGGGACTCTGCTGAGTTAAACCAGCCTGTGCCTTCTCTGCAGCCATCCCCCCAGCCACACTGTGCCTCCCCCGGGTTGCTGGCCGCATGCCATGCCTGATGCAGATGAGTCGCCTCTCAGGTTATTCCCTCCCTTCCTGCTGACCTTGCTCCAAAGTGATCCCTCAGCGGTATTACCTGGTTTATATTGGCTCGGCAGGTTTTATGGCCCCTGAAGGATTTTAACTTAGCTCATTTTCTCATCCTCGAGAGAATTGCAAAGATCAGAAAATACTCACGGTTTTCTTTCAAAGCTCAGGATGGGTGTTGCTTTGTGGTCTGGGGTTTCTTTTTTTCTGCAAAGTTTAGTTTTTCCATTGCAGCTTCTGCCCTCTTGGTATTTCTGTGCCTCGTGCCAGTCGAGAACGTGATCCTGCTGCTAGCTGCCCACCATCCCCTCGAACCCTTGGTCCTGACAGAAGAAAACATAGGTGAATCACCAGAGGAATGTGAATCCAATCAGTTGCAACATTTGGATGTTTATCTGACCTTCAATGTTTACAAATTTGGCTGGCAGTCTCATGAGAGAGAGTTTGACCAACTTATTGGTCAATTGGACCTTAATGCTCTTCTTGTTTCTGGTCGGTCTGGCAATACTGTAAGAACAGCTTGTTCCAAGCCAGCTCCCGAATGACTTTATGTGCTGAAACGGCATCATCACATATTCTCAGCACTGTCTCCTGGTCCTTTTTTTTACTCCACCTTTTCAAGTTTTTTTACTTCTATGGTATTGCTCTGCTATATTTTCCCAAATAAATGGTATCATCCTGCTACAGTCTTCGTTAGGAGGGGCTAGCTGCTCTTTTCTCCTTTGAAGAGAGGGCCTGACCACTCTTCCAGGCTGTACTAAAGCTGTACTAAGTGATCAACAGAAGGAAAGGAAGAGGCCATTATGTCTGGGATGGCCAGAATTCAAGCAGTATGATATATAATGTCATAAAACCTAGTAAACTTTATTTCAGGTTTTTAAAAGCAGCATTTAAGTCTTATCTTTTTCATATTTAAGTGTCTCATGCAATTCTGGGTGCTGTTGAAAGACACTGTGGATTGCCTGCTCTTCCACGGTTTGCAAATGGTCTGTGCTCAGGGTGTGCTGCAAAAAAAACCCCTTGTGCCTCAGATCCAGGCATTTCTGAATGTGGGATGTTTGAGAACAGATTATTTTCAGCCTCATCTATTTTCTGACTTTGTTAAGACTATTCCTGATAAGCCTATATAGTCAGGAACGCTTCAGTGATGCCCAGCTCCAGCAGGAGCCTAATCCTAATGTCCTACTATTATCAATAAGATATTTTACCAGAGGCTTTGGTGAAGCCAAGATTGGGCCTTTAATTACTATCCGAGATTCGTTCCCCAGTCCTGGATTGTCGTCTGTGGCCAGCTTTCACTAGTCCATGTAATGCAGAGAGCCACAAAATACATCTTCTCTTCCAGGAATCTGCAGAGTCGGCCAGCTGCCGCCATGGGCTGCCCGGACCCTTGGGAGCCCTCTCTTGCTGCAGAGCAGTTTCAGCCTCCCAGGGCATCCTTTGCCCCCTCCGAGGCACCCTGGCTGCTTTCACTCCCTCTTTCTGTAGGGGCCAAAGTACTTTTGATGGGCTTCTGCAGACTTACCGTCCGTTAGTGTTAGCTTTTGGACCAGCGAGTGTAGGTGGTAGATCGGAGAGGAAAACACGTAATTCCTGTGATTACTGTTCAGAAGCATCTTGTGCAGTGAGTTAATGCTGAGCACTCAGGTAGACACTATTTCATTTTCTGCACGCGGAGGCAAAGGACAATGTTTCCTTCTATTGATGGTGATGGAAACTTTTTGGCCAGGACTCTCTCCTGTGATAGATGGATCAGTATCCCAAGGTTGGGACTTACTGACAGCCAGGAGCTACTGCAATTATAAATAAAAATAATATTTTCAAGAAGGCTTCAAGCATGTGCACTGCACCCCTCTGCAAACTGATTGTGTAGTGGCTTGATTTCATGTCAGTTTAACAAAATGCTGAATGTGCATAGTTCCCCTTCATTTTATCTTAAAATAGGACATCTAAATCAGGCGCTCTGTAGGCCTTTCCCAGTCTCTCCTGGCTGTCAGCTTTCACTGAGCTTCCCCACACCTCCCACTGCATTTTTCTCCAGGGTAGGAAGAGACTCTGCAGTGTAAGTGGGATTATTCATGGGTGACAAATGTAGCCCGGTGTGATTGTGGGGTAGAGAAAAACAGATACAAACTGCAGAAAATTTGAGAAATGGAAGTGGGGTTTAGAGAGGGGATTACGTGTCATGATGTCCTAGATACAGGAGGGGATCCTGTGCTGTGTTAAAATGCAGCCTGGTTTTAGCCTTTCCATAAGCTGCTGTTTCCAATGACACCAGGGAAGCTGGCGCTCTGTGCCACGGCAGCATTTTGCTCTTGCACCGTGAAAGCTGACCCAGGCTTGATTTCATCCCTATTGAGGTTCCTCTTGCAGAACCACGTGTCAGAGCTGGTCTCTGTGGTGTCACCAGAGCCCCTGAGATGCACAGCAGTGTATCCAGCACACTGGCTGCAGTGGCACTGCCCTAGGGCACTGCCTTCCAGCAGCAGAGGAATACCCTTAAAGCCAGCTATATTCCCCTTTACGTGGAGAGCCTCACAGCAGACTCTCCAAAGATGACTTCTTATTTTAAAAGAATTTTTAAATAAACTCCAAGCCACATTTTTATAAGGGAGGATGGTATTTGCAGAAAAGGTCAAGGCTATAACAGTCGGCATCCTCGGAGATAGGAATTCTTAGCCCCTGCAGCTTCCCATAATTTGTCATGTCTTTAAACCCTCAAGTCCCCATTTTATGTTCCCGATCAAGAAAGACATGAGGTTTTGATTTCAAAATGAAATGCTCCACTGGCTGGGATGTTTTTCCCTAAAGAAAATGTACAGAAACAAAAATTGTTAGGATTTCACTAATTATATGGTTATGCTTAGCCCCAAGCCTGTGCCAGGACCTGTTAATGCTGGGACCGTAGGAACAGACCTGGGAGGAACTTGTGAGGCATCGGTGGAGTTCCTGCCTCCAGGGAGGTCCAGCTACACCCCCTTGCATCCCCTCTCCATGACTGTGATGGGTCTGGATGATGCAGGCTGCCTGGCGTTGCTCAAGGCGTGAGGTCCGCTGCATTTGTCGCTGGGAAAGCATGCAGCAATTTCTGACTTTAGCAGGTGTGAGAGAAGCCTTTCCTGCGAGAGTCTGTGAGGAGAGCATGGAAACATGAACATAACTAGCAGTGAAAACTGAGTGGGATTTGTGTTTCTGGTGAGGTGTCAGGAAATAGCTTTAAAAACGCACTGCTGAGAGGCTTCCCAGCAAGCTTTAACCATTCCCTCACCTGGGAGGATCACTGCGATCAATTCATCAGGCATGACGCAGCAAAGAGCTGCTCTGGAGCTGCCTCGGCTCCTCTGGCATCTCCAGGTGTGGGCTCAGGGGGGACAGCGAAGGGCAGCACCTGGGAACCGGGAAAGACGAACGCAGGAGCGCTGGCAGCGGGTTTGACTCAGCTCGCTATGTGGGCTGACATATGTAAATTGCCATATACATTTGTAAATGTTTTGGTATGCCTGAGCAAGCCAGTATCTGGAATTAATTTTGTTCTTTTGGGAGGCTAGACAGGGAGCCTGTAGAAGAATAAATCCAAATGGACCACATGTATGAATTCTGGTGGGGTTTGTTCAGTTGGATGAGACCTGTGTATGGACGTGCATTTGCAACGTGAATTGCCTTGATTTGGTTTCCCTTACTTCACTTGTAAAGTGACTCAGAACAAATTGAACTAAGATCACTCCAGCCTTGAAGCAGATTTGTATGCTGGTATTAAATGTATTCTAAGTTATACACTTTGCAGAGTTGTGCAATGCAGAATCCCTGCTCTGCAGTCAGTTTTAGGGCTTCTTTTTCTCTCTATGCTTCTCTACTTTTTAATGTCAGCACTCTGTTACTTACTGTGCTATTTTGTGAGACGTGATGCCCTAAGGGAAGGCAAGGGTCGCTTCTCCATCACTTAACGTCTAGCCACTTTTTGGAGCAGAATGCAGTCTCACAACTTTACACATCAGCAGATGAAAAATAACTTTTCTAGCTGAAATGCAAGGAGGATGGTAGGAGGCAGAATGCAGTTACCTTAGCTGCATCACAGCCGTGATGTGGACCAGCTCCTGCAAAAAAAAATGCAGTGGGATCGCTAATGCCAACGCGCGGTCCAGCAGCAGCACAAAGTGTTCCTGGGCTGCAGCCTGACTGCAGGTTGGTCTGAGCTCTCATCCCACCAAACTCGGTCATGTCTCTGCTGGCACGATGCGGTTTCCCATTGGTGTTTGATGACACTCCATGGCAGGATTGTAAGGAGCTGTTGCACCTAAAGGCAAAGAAATGCTACAGGTCCTAGATTGCTGCAAATCACATTCAGGCTTGTGAAGCCCGTCTCATCCAAAGGCTTTAACTGGATTAGTTATTTTTAAACCCCACAGAAGGAGTGTTAAAAATGTGCTTTTTCATGCAAGCAGCTTTAAAAAAAAAATTCGTGCTTTATGTTCTGAGGTGCTTTCTCATAATTTCCCCATCCCCTTGCTGCCTACACCCCGATGCTGTATGAAAATGACTTTGGAGACAACACAAAGTGCTGTTTCTGCAGCTTGCTTTCTGTAAATCTTAGGATTTTGCTTTTCTCCTTTGCTGAAACTCCAGTAAGCATTTAAGATTTTGATATCTGATCGTTGCTGGGATGGTGATGGAGTGATCAGAGAGAGAATTATAGCTACTATATGTGCCTGTTACATCCCTGTACAGGGCTGCTGGCTGGCACTTACTGATAGATTATTAACAGCTGGCAGTGGAGACCCGAATGGATGTCCTCTGTTTTTGAGGTAAAATCTTGAAGGGATAACTCTTGCTATTCCATAAACTGACTGGGTCTTTTATAGATGCAGGACAAATCTTATTAGCTGCTACAGCTTTTAGAAAGCATTGCTGCTGTATTTGTTAATGGATCTGGATGAAATCAGTGCTCAGAGCTTTAGGCCCACGCTGGGGGCAGCTGACACCTCGCCCAGGGGTGGATGCTGTGCCCAGCCACAGATCCCCTTCCCAGCCTTTATGGGACCCTGAGTTCCACCTATAGCCCACCCAGCTGGTGGGCTATCCCTCCCAAGGGATTTTGTAATCCAGGATCATCAGGGCAGTGAGAAGAAGAAACCCATAAGCACCTGCATCCCCCTCCTCCCTTCCTAACCTGAATAAAGCAGATGAGGTGGCTCTGACATGCTGCAGTGACCCCAATCCATAGTTCCTGCTATGGGAAAAAACCTACCAAAGCAAGCAGGGGCTTTGTCTGAGCCCGAGAAGGGCACGAGCTTCTACTCCTCATGTTTTTCATCCTCTGGTTCGCTCCGCATCTCCCTTTCTGCCCTCAAACCAAGCTGCCAGGTCCCAGCTAAGCAGCCGACAGGTCTCCCTCCCCCGGGGGAATGACACGCCGGTGACAGGTCTCTGCCCCTGCTCTGCCCAGACTACAGTGAGGAAGGGCTGGCTCCATCCCCGTGTCCTGCCGCTGCCCGGCTGGCTCAGGGGACAGGACGGGACGAGCAGACAGATTACCTCTGCTCCCCTCAGCTGGCCCAGCTTCACAGGGCTTTTCTTACCCCTTATCGCAGCAGCTGAAATTCCAGCTAAACAAAACCCAGCCACAGACTTATTCAAAACATTTATTAGTGTTTAAGGAAAATAATAGTGTGAAAGGTACAGAGCTTTGTCTAAAGCCATATGCATTTTATTTTTTACAAGCTTATTTGGCTGCAAATTCTAGATGAGATAAAACTAGTATGTTTTTCTCCCAGAGACTTGGAATTAAGGACAGTTTGTCTTTTTTTTTTCTTCCCCTTTTTTTTTCCTTTTAGTTCAGCACTTTAACTTAGGACAGCATTTTCCAGGGTTTACTGCTATCTTTTTCCAGTAGGCATTTTGCTTCTCCCAGTATTTTCATTCCAGAACAAGGCTCATTCCAGATGCAAAGTATAAAGGAAACATTCATACCTTGGCTTTTAAGCTAAACCTTCTTCATGAACAGCAAGTTCATAAAGAATGTTAATTAAAGCGTCATACAGTATCTAAGTTGACATTTTTTTTTTTTTTTTTTGTAAAGAATTAAGGCTGTGTAGATGTCACAATAAAATAATCTCAAGGAAAACGCACCCTATTTGTTAGATATGAAAGAAGGTTTAACAATAAATAAATGATTTATGCTGTCAATAACATTATGGAACTGTATAAAACTATATTTACGCAGCTTTAAACATAAAAAAAACATACTAGTGGCATGAATATATACAACACAGGTCATGACATACGTTTAAATTATCATAGCCAGCAGTGTTCTTTTTTAAATGGAGACACTATAATAAATAGAAATGTTAAATATTTACAATAATAGCATATGTGGAATCAGTAGATTAACACATAAAATCTTCACACACAGAGGAAATAAAAGTTATGCCTTATACAAAAATCCCTCCCACCCACAGCATGCCCTCCCCCCAAATTTTCATTGACTAAACAAGGGGAATATACAATTTTCCCCACAGAACGAATGAATACAAATAAAACTGTATGCATGCTGAGGTGATATGTTGACTGAGACATTCAAGAATGTAGATCTACATGTTTGGTTCCTGTTGATGAATCAGACCTCTAATGAGAGACAGATCTTATTTTAGTTCAATGAAAGAACACTATGTTAGTAGCGAGTTGTTGTTTGTTTTGCATTTTTTTTTTTTTTCTGAAATGCTTGGATTATCTTTTTGGTTTGAGCTTGTTCTTCACGGTGGCTGTATGCCACCAAGGAGGAGAGGATGCTCACAGGAAACCCATGGAGGCACGCTAGAAACCTTCTTATGGTACCACCAGCAGCCACTTAGTTTTTGGAGCAGAGGAGTTAGCCATCAGAGGCAGGCCTGAAATAACTTTGGTGAGCTCCTCTGCCGACAGCCTGGGTGCCCCATCCGTGGGGCAGCTGTATGACAACCCAACGGGGCAGCTGGCACTCACATCGCCAGGAGCTCCGCTCCTCAGCTCAACATGGTCTTTGCTGCTATCATACCTGACCCGATCCCACCTCTTCCCAATTAAGTCAAATGCAAGTTTTCTCACAGATTTTAGCTAAAAACAGGCAGGATCAAGGTCATGTCTTTAAACAAAGACCTGGTGATCACACAGAGACACACCTTTTCAACTTAACGGTCCTCTCTTGCTTCCTACGTGGCTTCTATTAAAAGCAATGCCTATAACTTCTGCGGGTGGATACATGCATTAAACCCTGAATATAGCTATTAGGAGCTGTGTTCACTTAGCAGTAACTAAAATCTGAGTTGGAAATTGTAGCCAAATTCCAACACCCTCAACTGTTTATAGAGCTCCTTCCCACCATGCGACAAGACGTACGTTAGTTCACTGGTACGTTCTGTCTCTACTGAACTGCCTTCCTGCCCCCACAGCTTTCCTCCCAAACTTTCTAAATGAGAAGGCTCAAATCCTTGGTGTGATTCCCACTTTCTTAGAAAACTTGCTTTTTCTCTAGAGGAAGCTGAAGAGCTCACCCTTCTGTCCCCATGGATGCTGTAACCTCCATTTCCAGTACATTATCTGGGGATATAGGATTGCAGATCTGCAACCTGAGAATTACAATTGCATAGGGGGTAGGAGAGATGTGTCCAAACACCTCATTCACGCTTAAAACTGCTTAGAGACAATAAGCTCTTGACACTCTTCATCTTTAGCAACTCATTCTGCAGAGACTGGTGGTCGCTATCTGCATGACAATTTAAAAAAGCCAAGTCAACCCCCTCTCCTTATCTTTGGCATTTGGATAAACCACAGCTGATAGGCAGATTAGAGCGGGGCTCCACATCCCAGCAAACCACGCTGTGCTACTGCTAAGGAGAGACAGATTTCCAATGGGCCTTTGACGCAGCCCTACAGAAGAACTAAGAGTAGGGGATTCTTCGCTGTTGGAGCCTACGCCCATCCTTTTAAGCTTGGGCTGCCCATAGGGGTGGAGGATCTGCGTCACTGAGCGGGCAAGTATAAGCAGAGAATACGCACAGGCTTTTTAGAGGTCCACAAGCATACTCTTGGGGTCCTCTATACCGTGCAAGTCTTAACAGTCACATTGCCTTGTCTGGAAGCTGACTACTCGCCTTTGATATGCTGAAGTGACTCGATGAGCAAGTGTCAAGTTATGCAGTGGTTAAAAACAAACAGGGGGCACTTAGACTAGGCAGCATCACCCAGATGGGAACAATGGCTCAGAAGTTAGTTAAGAGAAAGCGGTGGAGCTCCAGACCGCATGGTTCCTGCGCGAGACGGGGTAGCTATTTCACTAGAGAGCATCACATAGAGAGCCTTGAGCTCTTGAGTTCTCAGCCACAGGCAGAAACCAAATCCCCCTGGAATTCAGCCATCTGCTGTAAGGCTGCACCCTAAACCTTCGGAGGTGCTAAGCCACAAGCAGCCACATGCAATCTGGCACAGCCCTCTTGGAATCTTCTCCCCAGCCAAGGGGACCAAGGAGAAGAAAAACAAAACCAAACCCCCAAAACAACCCAACAACCCCCAAACAAGATCCTAAATTTCAGCTTATGTCCATTTCATAAAAAAAAAAAAAGGGGAAAAGAATTTAGTTGGAGACATTTTGCCACATTTGGTGGCTGCTCAAGTGTCAAGTTTGCTGGATTCATATCCCATTGCCACCGCTCTCCCTTTGCTACTATATACACTGTTGCTGAGGTCCATATATATCTTGCAATGCCCTGTGCTTGACCTCTGAATGGGAAATGCTTTGGAATGTCCATAGACAGGAAGATAGACTCAACGGAGGAGGTTTCCAGTGGAGGGGGAGGATGGGGGGAATGAGGAGTTGGTGCCTTTTTTCACCTCCGGATGTCAGAGAAGTCGGACAGTTCGTCTGCCCGGTCCATGATCCCATGTGCCCCTTTGGGACCGTGGCCCCCAGCTTTCACCCGGGCATGGGTGTTCAAGTGGCCCTTAGTACCTCTCTCTGCCTTGGACGCTCGTGAGCTCTCCCTGTGGTCGGAGTCGGAGTGGGCCACCATGTCCCCGCGGCCAGCAGCAGCTTTGCTGGCTTCACCTGGCTTCTTCTCGGGACCCAGGATGGCATCGCCGTGCACAGCCGAGGTGCAGAAGCTCAGGATGGAGCAGAGACTTCCCCAGTTCTGTTCGCACTGGGCCTGGACGCTTCTTGTTATTGCCTTTTTCACCTCCTCGCCACAGGTGAGCAGGATGTTCACTAGGTCAACGTATGGCCTAGAGATAAAGGAAGAGTCAAAAAAATATATAATGATTATTTATCAGTTAACAAGTGTAATGGCCATTCTGTTGTACCTTCCCTTGTGCACAGCACCGTTCAGTAGCATCAGCCCCTACGCACTGACTCAGCAGCCCTGTAGAGCAATTCTGCACCACATGTTTATCAAGCAATGTATTATATTTTAATCAGCCACGTCGCTGTGAGAAATGCACACAACTGCATCCTGTGAAACGAAGCTTTACTCAAGTGCTGGGTCTGCCTTGGTTGCTCCCCCGATGGAGATGCTCTGGCAGAACTGTAATGTCCATCAGAAGAAGATAGGAGGTCTGCACGCTTGGTAAATGGAAGAACTGCTATCTCACACTTTCTGCCTCTGTCTCTTGCCATGCCCTTCATCTCGATTAGTCAGGATACATGACAAAGGGAACCTGCTCTTGTCCAGAGCTATCACCTTCAAACAGCTTGCTCTCTCCAGATGAACGGCTGGTACAGCTCATACACTGATCACTAGGCTGCAAGAGGGAGGCATTTCCTCACCTCTGTGAAGAGCAAGAGACGCTCAACTGGAGGCTCTCTGGCTTTTCTCATTGTCTTTAGGTTTCCCTGAAGCACCAGGTACTGATCTCCACCTCAAGCAAGATCCTATTGAGATACAGGATCCAACCGCACAGAGCTCAGACACGTGAAAATCCACTTTGGTAGCACTGTTTCTTCCCACACCAAGTTTTCTTTTTTCTCTTCATTTCCTTACAGAGTTGCCTACAGCTTTCATTATATGCCTTTTCCCAGCCAAAAAAAGACTCCAAACAAGCCAAGGCTGAACATCATCTCTGCTTCCCACCCATCCCTCTGTGCCCTGACAGCAAAAGGCAACCCGAGCGCAGGCACTTTGGCTTCCTCAGCCACAGGTCACTGAGTGCAGCAATTTTAAAATAGTTGCGGTCACAAGTTTTGTGGGTCAATATTGATGTTGCCTATTGACACAGCAGCTCAGCTGCTAGCAGGCCCAGAAGGACGTGCTTAAAAGTCTTCCATGGTAGGAACCATCCACAGCACTGCCTGGGGTCAACAGTGGTGGGTGTACGGGGTGGTGGGGGGTGCACCTTCTGCCTACACAGTCCACCAGCTCTGGTGGCTGTGGACGAGTCTAAATCTCTTCCCATAAACTAAGTCAGAAGAGATGAGGAAAACCAACAGATTATGATCAGTGTCTGACACTACCCTGACTTTACTTTGCCCAACTGTTTAAACTCATTTTGAATGACTAATCTTGGAGAGCCATCTATTCCTCTATCTCAAAATATTTCCCATGTTTGGATTGCTTCTGCCGTTTAAAAAAGTTACTTGGAATGCAGCAGCAACCGATCTGCCAGGGCCTGTCACCACTTCCACCATTGCAAATCGCTCTGACCCCCACCCCACCACAGCTGACTCAGGAGGCGACTTCACCACCCCGCTCACGTTCCTCAACACTTATCGGGAGAAAACAGTCAGAATAAAATAGAGAACAAGTCTGAAAGCTGACACTTACTTCTCAGCTCCTAGTTTTTGTTTTAAACGTAAAATAGAAGATGAGAGAGAACTGAGCACATTGCATACAAAATGATCCAGCAGGAGAGAGAAAAAAAAAAAAAAAAAAAAGAAATCAGTTGTTGAAATTGGGCATAACCTTTACATAAATCTTTAAGAAAAAGGTTGCTGGTAAGACTAAAAAGTGGCTCAGCTGCCAAATATTTCAGGTATTCAGAGTCTGCCAGAGCCCTGTGGATTAATACTGGCCCATTTCTCCTTCACTGTTTTACTTTCTGCACTTCAGCTGGCCTGACCATAGGACCTGAACTGAGCACAAGGCTGCAAGTCAGCAGACGTGATTTTATTTCCAGCTCTGCCACACTTGCCTATTGATCTTGAACAAGTTCCTTAGTTCAGAAGCGTCAGAGATGGCCTCTAAATTTAGGGGAGGGGAGGAGGCTGGCTGGCTTCTATTTGAGGAGTCCCGCATAGGAAAGCTAAGCTACAACTCCATGAGATGCTGAAAATGAAGTGTAGGAAGCTCTAAATGAGATCGTGCAAATTATCGGTGTTCAGCTGAATGTTCTGTCTCTTCTCAAACTGAGAACCCCCCAGTTAAGCTCCCCAGAAATAAGCAGCTGCCTTTGAGCATTCCTGCTTTAGCCTGTTTGTGAAACGAGTAGAACTCACTTCCCTTTGGACAGGCCTTTGACTTTCATAGTTCTTCTCATCTCCAGATGATGGAGGGATTAACTAGTACCACTTTATAGCCTCAGCCGTGCCCACAGAGGTGCTGCTGAGCAGGACAGAGCCCCACTGCCCCTCTCCCCCAGGCACAGCCAGCAGCCCTGGCAAGGCCAGGATCTGCCACCAGCCACGCCTTTGATCCCAGCCTCAGGAATGTCCATGGCAAGGGCCTTGCTTTGAGGCCACCACGTTCAGCTCGCACCAACCGCAGCAAATGATTCTGCATTTGAGAGTAAACTGGCATCAAAGCGTCTCTCTACAACTGCAGCTTAAGGATTACAGGGATGGCTTTCAACAGAAAGTCAGGGAATTGGGGCACAGCTCCTTTGGAGACCTATGAAAATGCAAGGCTACAAGTCCAAAAGAAATGATTCTTAAAAAAAAAAAAAATTATCTGTCATTATTACTGGGATTTGGGGTTTCTGTGCTAATATCCACTAGGGATAAAAAGGCATGGAGGTGTGGTAGGAAGATGCTCCAAGGTTAAGCCTGCTGCCAGGCTGTGGCTCAGCCTTCTTTTTTGGGAGCAAGATGTTCACCTGCAAGAAAAACAGGCTCTGATTTTTGCATCTGTGCACAAAGAGTTGTTGCAAACAGCTTGTGCCTGGTTTGTTGCTGTCATGTAGCAGCTTTGATCAATTCCAAATAGGATTCATGCCTGCCATTCCTCAGAGGACAGCTGTGTTCCCAGTCAGAAGGATGAACTCCTCAAAATTTGACTTGTGCCTTCATTTTGTACACCTCCATGTTTTATTAAAAAGCATCTGGTATTAATAAGGAGTAAGATGAATGGGAGATTACCTGAGGGACTGCAGCTCTTTCAGGGACAATTAACTCCAAGACATTTGAAAGTAGGTATTTAAAGAAAAAATTATCATCTTACTGACAACTTTGCATAGACCTTCTTCCCCCTTCTCCTCCAGCTGTCATCTTTAACAAGATACTGGGGTCAGGAACGGTGCCTTTGAGCTCAGCAAGCACAGAGACATTCTGAGATGGGTCTGGAAACGGCAGATACTAACACTGTATTTGCCAAAGGACCAAAGAGACAGCCAGATCCAACTTCAACCCATTTCACCTCCTCCCACAGTCAGATCTAGCCCTTTGTGAACAAACTAGTTTTCAAGGGCCCCTGCAAAGAAAGCATTACCTTGGCCTGGCACATGGGAAAGCAAGATGTGCTTAAGGCCAGGAGGAGGTGAAACAGCTCTCGGGCAGATGCACAGCCCATTGGCACCATCATGCTCCTGCAAGGAGCTCCCACGCCTCTGACTGCACTCGCATGGAGGCACTTACTCATGCTGCAGCAGGTCTTTGAAGTGAATCATCTCCACAATGACCTGGACGTTCTCCTTGGCAGCGGAGCAGAGGTCATGCTTCAGGTAGCACTCCCGCTGTAACTGGAACACCATCTCTTTAATGGCAGGGCACTTACGGCTGATGCAGCTGAATTTATGCCTCAAGGCATGAGCCTTACACTTCAGAGCGTCTTTAATGAAGGATTTTCCCTGAGAAGAAAAGAAATGGAGTAGGTCTGTATTTTTGTCTATTAAGCACAGTAGCTGATTTATGCCCAGCTAGCTGCTACTCTGTAGGACAAAGTCAAGGGTTGTTAGATTGTTACGGGTATCACAATGGCTTTCCCCCCCTCTTCTCTTTGTTTCTTTGCCCTTAAACACCATGCCAAGTTACCTGGCTTTGCTATCCCAGAGGAGCTGAACACATAGGGCTTCCTCACTGGTATTTTGAGGCTTCCTCTGCCCCAACAGCTGAATGCCCACAAAGGAAAGTGCAAAAGTAAGCACCTCGATACAACTGAATGCTGGAGTTACTGGCTTTATTCACTTCTGGGGTGGCAGCGCAGCAGGTTCACACAAAGGAGAGGGCATCCTGTCATGGCTGAGGTCCCCAGGACCACAAGCAGATACCCATTTGGTAACGGCAAATTAGATTTTTAATTGTAAAATTAGTTTACAAACTCAGACACGTATGCACCATCTACATGCACCTGCCCCATTCCCCAGCTGTTAGTATTTCCTCTACTACCAGTTCCTCAGAGAGGGACTCAAATCAGCACTAATAATATTAATGCTACAGTGTCTTAGTGTCTGTTTGCTGCAATAAACTAAGTGAGATCAAGAAAATCAAATCAAGAAACTAAAACAATAAGTTGCAGAAAAGCTGCTTTAGCAGCATCTCTTTAACCACTGTTTGCAATTCCATTATTCAGTTGCTTAGTGGCATCAAACCCACCCCTTCCTTTGCTCTCTGATCCTACAGCTGCCACACACTGTGCCTGTGTCACAGTCTGACAGCTCTGCTCAGGCTCCCTTTACTTTGCTGAGCTATAGTTGGGTGGAAGCCTCCTGCACTGCCTCCATCTCCTCATCAGCTTCAGATCATTTTACCCAAGTGCTTCACGAAGACCAAATTCTTGTTATCCTTTACCCAAAGCATACACTGGCACAGCTCCACTAGCATTAACTAAGATTCACCCAGACCTGCAAGCAGATGTTGTCCCCCAAATTGCTTCAAGCCAGAAAAATTTCTTGCTGATCCAAGAACTGCTTCAGTCATCATCCCTTTCTATTCCCCATACCAAAGGCATGCACTTGCCCTTCCCTTCAGTAAGAAACATGTACAGCGCAGTAGGCAAATAAGAATAAAAAAAGAAAATTCTTATATAAACCAAACCTGACATCAATTCTCAGGTTTCAGAGTGAGGGAAAGCAAGCAGAAAATGGCCAATGTTAGTCTTGTCATTTAATGCAGCCTGAAATAACTGTAGATAACAGGGAGATGAGCCATGAAAAGGCATGTCATAGCAGAGGCTGAAGTCACCTCCATATTAAATAAAGCTCCAGGGGTTTAAAACTCCTGTACCGCAATGGAGACAGCCTGGATGTGAAGCGGGCTGTGTTTGATTAGCAATATACAGGGATCCTGGGGAAAAGGCATCAATGGCCACGCTCAGCCTTCGTAGGCACCTTCCCTCCCCTCCCAACAGGGCTTCCTTCTTTGGTCAGTTCTGTTCACTGACAAAATACTGTGCAAAAATAAATGAGCTTTTTCTGGAAGCCACATGGAAATTAAGTTGAAGGTTTTCAGATACCCACAGAAGAAACAAATCCCATTTTAATGGCTAGCCAGACTCTTCATAGGTCCTTGAGAATTTGAGCCTAAAACCCCAGCACTTCAAAAGTGTTCCCTACTGGGTGGTCCCACCATCCCTCATGGAACAAGCTGAATCCTGAAGACAGCACTACTTTATACCGTGCTTTTAACAGCGCCATGTAGCTGGTGCTTTTAGTCAAGCTATACTGTAAACTGCATGGTCAAGCCAAATGCCGCTGGCCCGTCGTCATGTTCTCTTCCCTCCACACTGAAATGGGAGAGTAGGTTTACAAGACATAATAACAGGATGTCTCAATGATGCGTAAATGGTCTGGGGAGAAAATGAAGGAGACAAACTTAATACTGCATACCATGTAAGCAATGTATTTTAACGTTAGTGTCTGAACCAAGGACTTGTTTGAATACAGCAGCTTTAGGAGGTTGCCTGTACTGGTTGCATGCAAGTCTGGAGAACCAACTGTAATAACTGCACGTTGGGAAGTATTTCAATATGTCTAAGTGAACTGGAAGCCCAAGGTGCATTTCAGAATCAGCTCTGGACAAACATAGTGTAGAAGTTTAAGCTGCCTAGTGTTTCTGAAAACCATGTTCAGCTACATCAGTGTTCCGATTTACTTATCCCGGGTACTGGAGGAGGAAGTCATCTGGGGAGCTATACCTAGAGATAGCCTGTCTCCTGGGACAGGTTGCACACCGCCGCTCTATTACTGTTCTGGGGTCTTGATTCTGGACCCTTCGAACAGAAAAACTCTTATTGAAGCCGGTCATGCGCAGAAGTAGATTTTGCTCCATAATGGTAACTTTTATTTCCAAAGATGTGTTAATGAAAATACAAGCCATGTGTACATTAGAAGCAAGCAGATACATAGGACATTTCACTGTCTTACCTGGGCATCAAATTTTCCAGCGTTGTGCAGGAATGTCATGCAGATCTCGTGTAAGCCTCGGATCTCGCAAGAATTGTTTTCAAAGCATTCAAACACTCCACATCCCACATCGCCAGCATTAACCAGGCAGTGCTGGATTTCAGCTAAAATGAGCATTGATTACAGTTAATTTGAAGAACTGTTCATAGAAGCTGGTGGTGGGGAGGGAAAGAGTTATTTTGCTAACATCATCAGTTCAAAAGAAAAAACACATGTGACAACAGTTATTGTACCCACAGCATGCCCACTTTTTGCAGAAATTAGGCCAAAACTTGGGTGTATTATGTTATGAAAGTGATATCCAAGAAATAAATGCCAAATCCACTATGCTTACGTCAAGCTATTTCACTTGAGAACTGTCTAATGCTTTTGCATTCCTCAGGAGCAAAGGACAGGCATGATTTTTGCTGTCTGACTTGTACAAAGTCCCCCATTAAAACTCTACTGCCAAAACGAGAAGCCCAGGACCCAGGCAGCTAAAATTTTTCATTTCTGGTACTTTGAGCTAGTTTCTGGCAACTTAGCACAATGGTGGTTTTTTTTTTTTTTCTTTACAGACCATTGGCTTTCCCCTATCGTGATGCCTACGAAGTTAATGGCAAAACTCCCACTGATAAATAAAGTCCTTTGCACTGAGTGTTGCATAAAGCTGCAGCTATGTCCTCACCTATGCAGAAATCAGTTGAATGCTTATATACGTAGTCCATAAAAAAAAAAAAATCTACTGGAGCTAGCTGTTACATGTATGTTTATTCTGCCCTTTCAGGTGTTATGTAAGAATGTAAAAAAAAAAAAGCTGTCTAATACTCACTTACAAAAAAACCCCCAAAAATCTAATTCTTAACAAGTCACCTTCTGGTCCTTTAAAAAAAAAAAAATGGATGTAGTAGTACTGCCAGAGGGAAGGTGGTTGCTGAAAAAGCCTGGGGATAAAGTTAAACAGGGGCAGCTTTTAGACCAGAACTGAGGATGCTAAGAATTCCTGTTCGCTGTGCCCTAGTGGTACCTTTAATTAAAGCTCGCCCTTGGGAGCCAGCCTAATCCCCCTCCCTGAACCGCAGCGTGTTTCAGACACCCCCAGCTTCCCACTTTGCCATGCGGCCCATTTGCAAGCCCTTACGGCAACTTTCGGTCTAATTTGAACCCGCTGCAAGGCAGAGAGAGGAGCCGGGGATGGAAACGCGGAGTCTGACGGAGTTCACACGAACACCCCCCGCCCAGCTCAAACCCAAATCACTGCTGCTGACTCTTTTAAATTTTTTTTTTCCCCCCTCTTCTGCCTACCCCGAAGTGCATGTGGGGATGGGATATGGGAACCCCGGGGTCGGCTCTTGGGATTGCCTCAGCCACACGCGCGGACCGGGGCGTGGGGGGTGTGTGTGTGGAATGGAGCTCTTTGTGGAACGCTGCAGAGCGGGGAGCCGGGCTTTTTTGGGGCCGGGAGCTCAGCTGTAGTGCTTGTGTTGGCATCCGGATGCAAACCCTTCGCCGGATCACATGTCCTGGCTCCAGCGTGCTGAGAACTGCACAGTGCCGTGATTCACATGTGGCAGTCCCTAATGGGCATTCGTGCATTCCTGCTCGTGTGTGTTTAAACACGTCTCGCAGCACCGAGAGTGTTAAAAAAAAAAAAGAAAAAAGAAAAAAAAAAGAAAGGGGGGGAGGGAAGCGTCTGGATCCCGCGCTCTCTCTTTGCACGGCTGG
>JAAGAY010135798.1:0-18180 GCA_011801015.1 Ardeotis arabs | reverse complement strand
TTTAAGCTCTTTCACTTACTGGAATAAGGATGGTAATCTTGGCATCTCTTGCAAAGCAAAAAGGTACATATGATTTCTCCAAATCCTCACCTCGATCTTCCATATCTCCCTATTTAATAACATCAGTCTCAAAGTTATTTTTCTACACAGAAGAAATGACAAATCCATGTAAACACACAAATGTTTCAAGAGAGTATGTGTATCTGGCCCCACGTTCTTCTGCAGTGCCAAGCTGCATTCCAGAGCACCTAAACCCAGCGTGCAACAACCAGGTACCGAGCAGCAATATAAACCATGGAAATTCTTCCCAACGTGTCCAGAGAGGATGGTGCAGTGGGAGGATAACAATGGAAACACCTGCTCTTTCCTGCTTTTCTCCGACCTCAAAAGGTGGAACTCCATACAAAGGATCTTAACATTGCTGGTGCTGCCTCACCTCCATAAAGACCAAAACCAATTCATATGAGTTATTCTTTTACTTTTCATTTTTATCTTTGTGAGATCAAAGCTACTGGATTTTTTTTTTCAATTTATTTTACCTTTTTAAAAATATTTCTACAGCTATTTCAGACACTCGGAGGTCAAGAAGTCGCAGTATTGAAACTAAATTCAATCCCAAAATTTCCATTTCTGAAACTCTGGAATAATACAGGAATAATCAAAACTAAAGGAGTGATGACTAATTATTCCTTAATATATGAAAATCACTAGGCATCTATAAACTCCATATTCTACAGAACTGCCCATCTTTTCAATAAACAGTCCAAATGAAGAAAGAGGAAGCTGTCAGAGGAGAAATTGGTTAAAATGCCTGACAGAAAACGAAGGGTTTTCATTTTAATACTGATAATTACAGAAATGAAATAATGCTGGCAATGGTATGATAATAATTATACACAGAAAAGGAGCAGATTAAAGGGGAACAAAATAATTTTAACATTACTTAGAAAAGCTGCCTCATGAAAATACATACTTTCAATTTTTTTAATGTTTTGGCAGGAAATGGTAATTTTTTTTATATACGTGATTATTGTCTATTTCATTTAGAAAAATCTATTTGTGACATCACTTACAGATTTCTACATTTTCCAAAACCATTGGCTTCACATCCACAGTAAAACAGCAAAATCTTACACAACTAATATAACCTACAAGTTAAGAAAACTGCTACAGCCCCAAACTTAATCTCAATTAAAAAAAAAAACATTTGAAAGCATTTATTTTTTTTAAAGCAGAACTACCTTGATGTGTTGTTTAGAAATCTAAATAGAGCTCTAATTTTATTCCTGTTGATAGTTCAAATTTATTACACACTGACATCTCAGCAAGAACCAGTTCAGCAGGGCCTGTTTGCACATGGTAGTGCTGCCAGAGCAACATCATGGTGCAGGAGCTCCCTTCTCTTCTCTTCTCTTTCGATGTCTCATCCCATCCCAGCTCTTTCACCATATTTCTTTACGCCATGAAGCTGGGCTACTCCAACATCCCCATTTTCTGCATGTGTGTAAGGAAAGCTCAAAAAAAACCTTATGTTATTTTGCAGGTGCTAGCGGGAAGAGGTCTACTGAGGGGAAATCTTGATTTCCTGCTCTTGCACCCACGCTACTGCTACGGGTGCCCTGACAGCGCTCACCACCCACTCAACCAGACCATTGAGTTGCTCCTCATCGAGTAGAAACACCGGTGTGAGCTTCTTATACATCTCTGATGTGTGTTCATGTTGGCATGGATGCACTGAAAAGGGAAACCAAAGGTCTTTTCTTTATCTCCTGCTCCCACTTCCTGGGCACAGCCCGAACATCGCTTTCATCCTCAAGGCTGCGTGTCCTGAGCCGCTCCCATTGCACGCACCACAGACAACTGCACATCACCTACAAATGGTGCCTGAATTACAGCAGCAAAATACCGCGACTACATAGGTGAAACTGCACATTGCAACTTCCAATTTTTTACTTTACACTTTCTGGCATGCACAAATTAACAACCTGTTACTAACCTGAGGCAAAACTAAACTGGAAAGAGGGAAAGAAAAACCCAACGATTTTTTTTTTTTAATTAAAAAAATGGAGAATGGATGGACAGCAGCCCTGAGGAGAGGGACTTGGGAGTGATGGTGGATGAGAAGTTTAACATGAGCTGGCAATGTGCCCTTGCGGCCCAGAAGGCCAACCGCATCCTGGGCTGCATCAAGAGGAGAGTGGCCAGCAGGTCGAGGGGATTCTGCCCCTCTACTCTGCCCTGGTGAGACCCCACCTGGAGTACTGTGTCCAGTTCTGGAGCCCCCAACATAAGAAGGACATGGACCAGGTGGAGAGGGTCCAGAGGAGGCCACGAAGATGATCAGAGGGCTGGAGCACCTCTCCTAGGAGCACATGCTGAGAGAGCTGGGGCTGTTCAGCCTGGAGAAGAGGAGGCTCCGGGGAGATCTTAGAGCGGCCTTCCAGTACCTAAAGGAGGCTACAGGAAAGATGGGGAGAGACTCTTCAGTAGGGCCTGTTGTGACAGGACTAGGGGTAATGGTTTTAAAACAGAGGGAGGCAGATTTAAATTAGATATTAGGAAAAAATTCTTACACTGAGGGTTGTAGAGCACTGGCCCAGGTTGCCCAGAGAGGTGGTGGATGCCCCATCCCTGGAAACATTCCAGGCCAGGTTGGCCGGGGCTCTAAGCAACCTGATCTGGTTGGAGATGTCCCTGCTCCTTGCAGGGGGGTTGGACTGGATGGGCTTTGAAGGTCCCTTCCAACCCTAACCATTCTATGATTCTAAATTCCAAATTAAAATATTTGAATACATCCAATGAAATTATTTCTTGTCTCCAATAATAGGCCCATAATAGGCCCAGGATTTTCCTTTGCCAGTCTCACAGTTCTGATTTGCCGTGAAGGGAAACAAGAAATCCCTCCCTGTCTCTAAGAGCAACTGTCTTTTTATTCCTGCTTCGCCTTTGCAGACCCCAGATCAGATTGCCTAACCACTTAAGACTTCATGTCACATAAAGAAGTTCACCAACAGTCAGCATTTAGGCAAGTCAGGAGCTCTTTTCAACCCAATAAAAATTTATTTTATAGAGAAAGAAGTTCACAAAAATATACAAATTGCCTCTCTAGTTTTTTTGCCATTTGCTTATTTTTTGTAAATCATGAGCACGCTATGCTGACCTTAAAAGTATTTGAGAATAGTTTTTAATACTACAATTTCACCACGGAGGAGCTTGACTGTATTTATGTCACCTTGTAAATGGAAAATTAACTCTCCTAAGCGTGCTAATTCATATAATCGATCTAAAATCTAATTTTTTTTTAAAGGCAAATTTAGACTGTAGAGGTATTTTCAGCCCCATTTAAGCTAACATTTAAATTCTACTACCTTTTTTAAAGTTCTGCAGTGATTCTAAGTTCCTTCAGTCTCTAAGAACATCACACAAGCGTATCCTGCATGAAATCTTTCACAAAAGTTTACTTAGAGCAGATTTGGGGAGTGGGGATGGGGGGTTTGAATATCAAATAGGAGTTGAATATGTTCTACCTGATGATTTTCTGTGCCAATCTACAAGTATAATTTAAAGTTCCTTCAAAAGGAACTTTTTTTGAGAGCAAAAATTAATATATCTGATGATGTATTCATACTTTTTCTCAGCTTTCTACTAAGACTATGAATGTAGCAATAAACAACAACTGAGGTAAATTATTGAAATTATTGGTTACTCTTTACACACATCTCCATTCAAATTCTGACTTCAGCCTTAATCTAAGCAGAAAGCACGCTTAGTCTTGCGGGTAACTTCAAGAAAAATATTAAGGAATGAAATTTTCACCTGTTTCAAGGTATTGATGTAAAGCATATAAATCTAATATTTGACCCCCCCAAAAAATAATAATTAAAAAATCAATGAAAATATCTTTACTGCTACAAAAAAAAAAAACAAAAAACCCAGAAGTGTCATTTAAGAATATCTGCACATGAAAGTTTAATGTGGAGCAACTGGCAAAGGCTTACATAACATTCAGGTGACCAATATAAATGCTTTACTGCTTTACCTTCCTTTTACCATGATTAACGAGCAGTGATCAAATCAAAGGCTTTAACTACCTGCTACAAGTCTGTTCCAGCACAAATGTCTTCCTGCCATAATCAATTTATCCACCTGCCTCAAGAGAATCAGTGTAGATGTGGGTATGATTTCTCAGGTAGAAAAAAATTTTTCAACCTCTGCAGGCTGGTGATTCATTACTTGAAATAAAATATTTTCCGAAGCACCTTATATTTTCTACAGAAGAAAGAATTAAAAAAGAAAGAAAAAAACAGGTAAAGTGATAAAAACTGCAAACAGCGCAAAGATAAACAGGCAACAGTGAAAATAGTTCAGTCACAAAATCTGAGTTTTTTGGTAAATTGGGATGATCCAAAAAATCTGTTGCTATATACAAAAATGCAAAAGTATAAAGCAAGAAAGAAAAAAAATTGATACTTCTGAAGAGAGTTGAAATAGTGTGAAAAGGAATGACTAAAAGGTTTTAAAGGTCAGATGGAAAGCAGTAGAACTGCCGTACTGCATTCAGTCCCGATACTCAGATTTTAGAGCAGTTACCAATTAACTAGAGAGGTAAAGAAAGAAGTCATGCGGCTTCTATACCTTGTGTCTGAATAACCATATCCACAGTCAAAAATGAAATTATTATCTCTCTGTCCTGATATACAGGTATTCTTTTTGGATTTCTTTTTATATCTTCCAATCCAAGCTACATCTAAATCTTACAGATATTACACCTTTACAACATTGATTCATTCACATACCTGAAGCTAAGCTTCCTCCCCTCCTCTTCTTCATATCATCATCCTGCATCTCACTTTCTGTGCTTTCTGTTAACGGCAATCTTATTCCATCACACGCACTCAGGAAGCTATTACAAAGAAGCTTTAGGGTTTTTTTGTAAAGTCAGTGCTTTCTCAAACTTCTTCCACTAACTAAATCACCTTTCTGCATCATACTGATCACCTTCCCTTTTAAAGCTTTTCAAAACTTTACCTACTGGGCTGTAGTTTAACGAGCCTTTCCTTCTGCAGCCGTGGTGGTTTCAGCAGCGTCCACCTGTTCCTCACCACTTCTTCCTATCCTGGTGCTCTGCTCTGAGTTCTGCTCATACAGGTCAAGTACTTGCTCAGGTGCATAATGAACAAGATGAAACCAAGAAAAAAAACATCCAAGGTTTAAAATAAGCATTTTTTTAAAAAGGAAGTTAATTTAGCACAGATCAGCTGTGCACAAATATTACAGCATTGCCCAGGAGGTAGGTGGTGCAGAATGAGAATTATCAACAGCAGGTGCTGAAGTTCGCCTTAGAGCTAAAGAATTATTGAAAATAGGCCTTCTGCAACAGGAAGTTGACTTCAGCTACAAACATCCCATAAACCAGCCAGCTACATTGGTAAATAGGTAACTTTGCACCTTCTCAAAAGCTGCGCTTGACACCTGCAAGGAAACTCTTCCAAAGATCTGTCTGCTCATGGCTGTCTTTCAATCCCCTCCTAGTACTTTTCTCAGCTAGATCATGTAAAGAAACTCAACGGCAGTTGGGTTGGGATGGCTTGTTGTCACCAAGCCTTACCTTGCTGATCAATTCTAACTCAGTCTGTGTTTGCGCTCCATCTGTCTAAATCCAGCTGTTGTCTTCCATTTTGAAGAGAGGGACTGAGACTGGTTTTGCACTTAGCACAAACAGAATGAGATCTTTGTCCGAGACTCAAAATCAAAGGTACTAAAATATATGAAAACCAGCCTCCCTTTTCCTTTCAAAGAATCATAAAAACCACCACTACCCACATGTGCATGACAACTACAAGGTGAAGTTCTCTTACTTTCTTCTCTTCATTTTCTGAAACAGAAATTAAATCTGGAAGTGCTGGCATTACGGATCAAGTTCTTGCTATATGGACACTGATATAGGAAGCAAAATAAGTAAATGGACAATAATGAAAAATAGAGATTACTAAATAGATATTATTATTCAACTTAGATTGAACTTTAAAAAAAAAAAACCTAGAAATATATGTATATCTCTACGTACAGAACTTTGAATACTTCTACAATTGTTGCGCACTTTAAGCATACAGATAGAATTCAAGGAAAAATAATTACTGAAAAAATATTTTTGCGTTTATAAGCTAAACTCATTTTTTCTCACCAGACAGAAAACTTTAATCTGGCATTTTCTTCTCACTGAAAAAAAAAAAAAAGAGTCTGGATTTTTTTTTGTACAATTCTTGCAAACTGCGTATCTTCCTGAACAGGTGGAAATGCTGTTTGGAGAGCATTTTTCCGCAAATAAAATTTGATTGGTTCAACATGGACCTTCCATGTAATGTTCTTATAATGAGTAAATTAGTAGGTGATATAAAACTCTGAAAATGGAAAGGCTGTAATGAAAAGCTTAATATACTTTTTACAGTAATGCTGAAAAAAGTGATGAGATGTTTAAGTCGATCATGTTTTTATTCACATCCCCAGGCAATCCAGCAAAAACTCAATGAGCGGTGTGATTTTATTAAAAATATTTATAATGAACAATTTTCTTCTCCTTTGAAAACAACTGCCTTGCAGGAACACTGTAGCACAGTGACTGCCAACTGACCTCTGGGTACTACAGGCTTTTCAATTCACACAGGAATTCCAATTATTGACTGAAGGTGAAAGAATCACGAACACAGAGAGAGAAGAGAAAAACCAGTCTTAAGAAGCCAGGAGCATGTGAATTTTAAACAGATGAGAAAAGTACAGCAATTTTGTAGGAGTTGGTAGGAAGCCTGCTACAGAATCCCTCTGCTGAGCTGATGAAGAGGATGCGCAGGACACTTTTGACTTTAAAGAAATCTGCAATCATCATAACAACAACATAAGAAGGACATGGACCAGTTGGAGAGGGTCCAGAGGAGGCCACAAAGATTATGAGAGGGCTGCAGCACCTCTCCTGTGAGGCCAGGCTGAGAGAGTTGGGGCTGTTCAGCCTGGAGAAGAGGAGGCTCTGGGGAGACCTTTTAGCGACCTTCCAGTACCTCAAGGGGGCTACAGGAAAGATGGGGAGAGACTGTTCAGTAGGGCCTGTTGTGAAAGAACTAGGGGTAACGGTTTTAAAATAGAGGGAGGTAGATTTAGATCGGATATTAAGAAAACATTTTTTACACTGAGGGTGGTGGAACACTGTCCCAGGTTGCCCAGAGAGGTGGTGGATGCCCCATCCCTGGAAACATTCCGGGCCAGGTTGGATGGGGCTCTGAGCAACCTGATCTGGTTGGAGATGTCCCTGCTTCTTGCAGGGTGGTTGGACTGGATGACCTTTGAAGGTCCCTTCTAACCCGAACCATTCTATGATTCTATGATCATGGATTAGAAACTGCCTTGGTTACATCCATGTGTACCAGAAGCAGAACAGCACTTGTGAAAGCACATTACAAAATGGTAGAGAGAATACATTTGGCTTTCCAGATAAAAAATGCTTTTTGAGAAGCATAGAGCAAAGGAGTATCAGACAAATATACAAAAGTAACTCAGCTTACTTGGTTTCGTTTTAACACCACAGAGTTAAAAAAAAAAAAAAAACCACAACTGGCTGACCTTCTTGAAAACTCAGAAAGATCTATATGGCAGAAAAAAAAAGTAGCATTTAAATATGGGATCTTTCTCTATCTCTTACATAAAGAGGTCTGAGGAACAGTGCTTGATCCTTAAAATATCCATCACTCTACAACTGTACTTTTTGAACCAGCAGACATACATAATCACACATGGATACAGACTGTACAGTTCCAGTGACAGAGATACATTGTCAGATATTTAACAGAAAGTCCTCAAAATTCATTCAGCTGGAAAAGTAACAGCCATATCCATATGGTCAGATAACTTAAATCTGAGATGCTTTTGGTTCTGCACTACCAAGTTCTGTAAGTAACCATTTAGAATCACAGAATCGTTTGGGTGGGAAGGGACCTTTAAAGGCCACCCAGTCCAAGCCCCCTGCAAGGAGCAGGGACATCTCCAACCAGATCAGGTTGCTCAGAGCCCCGTCCAACCTGGCCTTGAATGTTTCCAGGGATGGGGCATCCACCACCTCTCTGGGCAACCTCGGCCAGTGTTCTACAACTCTCATTGTAAAAAATATTTTCCTAATATCTAATCTGAATCTACCTCCCCCTGTTTTAGAACCATTACCCCTCATCCTGTCACAACAGGCCCTGCTGAAGAGTCTCTCCCCATCTTTCCTGTAGGCCTCCTTTAGGTACTGGAAGGCCGCTCTAAGGTCTCCCCGGAGCCTCCTCTTCTCCAGGCTGAACAGCCCCCACTCTCTCAGCCTGGCCTCACAGGAGAGGTGCTCCAGCCCTCTGATCGTCATTTCAAAACCAATATGAAAATTATTTAAAAAAAAAAAAAAATTGGAATTTCAAACATAAAAAATGCAAACCTTATTACATGAGGTTCTGTGCGAGAACACTTTAAAGAATTAAAAGCATTTTTTCACTGATTCTGTGGTGCTATTCTCAGATGGAAACTGATTTCATCAGTAATGGATCTGAGAAGAATCTGGAGAAGGGAATAATATCAGCTCAGAAAAAAAAGAATATATAGAGATACACAGGTATTTAACAGCAATAAGTATCTTCCATGCCTTCAAAACCAGGACAAAAAGGTACAGTAACGGCAGGCTTGTATTTGGAATTGTTTGCAACCTGTCCAGGCAATTACCATCACTATGTGCCCTGACCACAGAGGAAACCAATATATCCAACCTGTTTCTTTTCAAGTCTTCAAAACACCTTTCTAGTCTGACTACAAGATGACTCTTGCTGCAACTGAGAATCCCCTAAATTGAGGAGAAACAAAGAAAGAAAATGCATATTCTTCTTTACCAACATTAGAACATGAAGTAACTTCTTGCATAAAAACATAAAAACCTGCAAATTATGACAGGATTAATTAACAAATTACTAGTATTTGCAGGCTAAAGGAAAAGCAAGAAGTAAGCAGGTGACAATGAAGCGCTAGTCTTCAAAAAAAAAGCAATTTAGTTAACATCAGATTAATTTTTCCACAGAACTTTTCTTTTCATACACAGTTTCCATCTTGATAGTGAATCTCTGATCAGTGTGCCTGAAAAAATAATCTCTGTGAAGATTAAGAGAACAAAGAAACCCAGGTAAACTCAATAATGGCAATTAAACTTTTGGGGTCATCAGGTAAATAAACTACTACAGACACCTCAATGGAATACAAATAGTTTTCATTTAGGATTATAATGGAAAGTGGTTTAAAAAAACCAAGCTGAAGTTGTCACCTTATATACCTTTTCAAACAAAATAATACATTAAGCATTAATAAAAATTGGGAAAAATCAGACAAGGTCAATCCATGGTATGAAACCAAGCACTTAAGCCACTCTTTGTATCCTAGACAAGTGTGGGGCCAATCATTAAAAAAAAAATGAATACATGGCGATTTAAAAAAATAATTCCATTGTAGTGACCTGATACCTTCATTGTATCCATTTCCTCTAAAACACCTTAAATTAAGACTTCAGTCTCAGACACCTTTCCTGTAAGCTCCTCTGTGAACAGCTTAGCAAGGATGCACAGAATCTCCCTGGCTTTTCTGCTGCACCCCCTGCTCTTGGACTCTGCCTTTTCTACCTTGCTTGTCTCCTGGCTGCCAGCTCACTGGAACACTTCTTCCTTCCAAAGGATCTGAAAGAGATTCAGAACTGGTTCTCACGTCTTCAACATTTTTGCACAATTATTTTTGGCCTCTCTCATAATATTTTGGGCATTGAATACTTTCACAGTATGATACATTAAAAAAAAAAACATTTACTTATCTAAAATTAGCTTCCTCTACTGTCCTGATTCCTCATTGTCTTTTCTTCATTTTCTATTTTAATGAATATTATTTGTTTTCCTTACTGCCTTCAAATTTCTTAAGAAGAAAAACCCAAAAGAAATCAATATGATTTAGTGTTCTTTTTAATTGCCTTTTAAGTATGTCTCCCTGTATGTGTAATTCTTTTTGGAGATTAAACACTTTTCACTTTTTTCCCCACTTCTTACAAGTCTTTGAACCAAAATGTCTATGATCATTGATTCAGATGTTTTAGTCCTACGCCCATTCAAAACCAAGAGTTTTCCTCTTCTGTGATCCCTGACTACAACTCAGTAAAGCTGTCTTCAGACAACTTCTGCCTCATTGTTCATGAGCTTCTCCTACTTTAGCGCAGAACTGCCGTCCATAACAAGATAATTATATTGCCTATTGAAACAGTTAACTTGTTTATCTGATCGGATTCTAAGCTTACTGGAAGGTAAAGCACAATCTCAAATCCTCCCTATATAACTTGTAGAATACCACCAGTCTGCAGGTTGAATTTCTGCCACCACTTGGAAAAAAGGAGGGGAAGAGTGATTGTTTGCTAATGATGAAAAAAAATAAGAAGAAAAGCAGAATACTTTAGCATAAATCTCACTACCTGAAATTGCAGATCTTACCAAGACCAGAGGCAAATGATGGCAAATGATGGCATTTTCCACCACTACAAAATATGGGGAACAACTTGGGAAAGCATGGGGAAAACCAGCCCTACTTTACATGAAGTTAGCAACTGATCTCGAAGACACAGTTGGAAGCCCTCTAAAACTAGCAGTTCCACACAGCTTTGTTAAAAAAAGAAAAGAGGGGTTGGGGGAGAATACTTAAATGTCACAGGATAAATCTATTACACGTGTACATCTTCAGTGCCATGTGCCTTTCCACCTCCAGAAAGGTCTGGTAGAACTAGAAGAGGTATCCATAGAGTCTCCATGATCAGAGGCATTGAATGCTTTCCACAGAAGAGAGTTTGAACAAACTTCAATCTTCAATTTTCAGTATAAATCACAGAGAAGAAATACAATTAAAATCATGTGAAGACAGCACAAAGATGAACAGAATGCACAATACTTCCCATGATACAAGAACTTAAGTGTACTTCTAATCTTCAGTCATCAGGTTTCTAGGTACCAAATAGGCAGCACTTCTTCTCTCAGATTTGTGGGACCAATTGCAGCAGGATGTTTCAGAGATGAAGGGAATGTTAACGAGAGAAGTTATCAAACAATAACACATCTGTCCTCCGTTAAAAAGTAGCGTCAAGTTGCTTCCCCAAGATGCAGGAACTCCATGAACAGCCAGCCCTTAGAGGCTACGATGGGATAACCAGGGATGAATAAACCCACACGTCTTTGTTTTCCACTACCATTACAGAAAAAATACCAGACTTTGTTATTAACTTTGCCAGTAATCACCATGTTTTATATTTTCTGAGTTGCAGAAATTTTTGTACAACATACACTCGGATAATGGAGATTTTGGCATTTCATATATGTCAGCAGACCAACTCACATTTCTGCTAAAATCATCTATTTGTTCTGACTCAAGCTAATTCATAGCCAAGGAGCTTTAATAAGCTTGTGGCGCTCAGTTCACTTTCAAACTTTGTAGGCATTCTAGCGTTTGTGTGTAGGTTTAGGAATCAAATTTCCTTAAATAGTGTCAATGAAGGCATCTCCAAAAATTATTCAGAACATCTCAAGCAAATATTTCTACTTCTTGTAAACTTCTAGTTTAATAAAGTTGTACTAAATCTAATTCATCCCAATATTTGCAGATTTACAGATGTGTAAGACAGCACTTCCCAAGTCCAATTAAAACTTCCCTAACTTGCACATCTGTTAAAAGTAAAAATATTAAAAAAAAAAAAAAAAATCCCTCAAAACACAATAATAACAAATGCCATTCACTTCACAAAGACGGATTTCGTTCACAAATGCATCAGGTTTTATTCTCAACAGAAGATGACTCACTGCATGTTCACTCCCTTCAATCTTCAAAAATTTGTTAATATATGAAGGAAACAGAGTTGCAATAGTTTGCTTATGAAAAAGGAGGGGTTTTTCTAAACTAAGACCTTGCAAAAGATGGAAGAATTCTATCTGTACAGAAAAGAATATTTAGTATACAGTAGAATACTTAGTAGCAAAGACACTTTCATTGGGATTCATTCATATCTTACAGAATAATGAAGAAATAATAATAATGAGGAATTATTGCTATATCAAAGAGAAATTATCGAGTAAGTTTGGCCCAAATCTAGAGGGAAATATCAACCAATTATTTATAGTGATTGACTAAGATTACCATTTAATTTGCCTGAGAAATGAACAGAAATAAAGAAAGCCACAAAAGTTAACGTTTAGTCTGAATTTTACAACAATACACTACTCTTGGCCAAAATGTAACAGAGAAGGTGAGAATGCTGAGAACAGTAAAACCAGAATTTACTCTCAGGCTTTCATCACAGTCTATTTTGATGGTATTTGACAGGAAACCACCCTAGCAGCCCCTAAAAAGTAAGAACATCACAAATCTTAGTTTTATTGCCCTTTTTATAGAAAGTTCTTCAAAATATCATGTTCCATATGTCTCCTTACTCCAGATTTTTTTACTTTAATGTTACCTTTTTAAACATACAGGTATTTTGAACTGCCTTCCTTGTATTTCCCAGTTGCATGTAATAGCATCTAACCTCTCTTTCATAAGTCAGAATTCCTTCTACTCATTTCTATTTCTTAACGCAAGCCAGAAAAATGCCTCAACTGCTTTTTAACTCCCCATTTTGTCCATAGCAGAAATCTCCGATTTCAAATCCAACAAAGGAAATAAAGACAGTTGTAAGAAACAAGACAGCTTCTCGCAATAACAGACGAAATATATACCGAGATCTCAGTTTTTCTCAAAAGCACTCTGACAAAGACCTATGATTTTACCTCTTCTGGGGAAGAAATAAACTCTGCAATTCCCCTAAATCAGGCCATAGGCTACAGCCTGTATTATCAATCATAACTATTACTCAAATCCAACTTATTCCAACATCCACAGGACTTCTCTTCAGGCACGGTTAGTAAAAGCCGTAAGACCATTTTTCAAACTGAAATACTGCTTAATGCTAACAGTAGCAGATAAGAGAGAACAAATTAAAATCAAATCAGTAAAACGAACAATACAATGCTACAGGTCCTACCATCCTGTGGTAAATGATAAGGCTGCTCTTGCTCCTCCTAAATCTTCAATAAACTGAAAGTTTACTTCTGCTGGCACACAGAGTTGGCAAAAACAACTCATAAACGGGAGTATGGAACAAGGATGTTAAAATTCAAGGTTTTTCTGCAAGTAGCCTCCACCATATTTTCATAGAATCATAGAATGGTTTGGGTTGGAAGGGACCTTTAAAGCCCATCCAGTCCAACCCCCCTGCAAGGAGCAGATCCAACCAGATCAGGTTGCTCAGAGCCCCGTCCAACCTGGCCTTGAATGTTTCCAGGGATGGGGCTTCCACCACCTCTCTGGGCAACCTGGGACAGTGTGCCACCACCCTCAGTGTAAAAAATGTTTTCCTAATATCTAATCTAAATCTACCTCCCTCTATTTTAAAACCGTTACCCCTCGTCCTGTCACAACAGGCCCTACTGAACAGCCTCTCCCCGTCTTTCCTGTAGCCCCCTTGAGGTACTGGAAGACCGCTATCAGGTCTCCCCAAAGCCGCCTCTTCTCCAGGCTGAACAGCCCCAACTCTCTCAGCCTGTCCTCACAGGAGAGGTGCTCCAGCCCCCTGGTCATCTTCGTGGCCTCCTCTGGACCCTCTCCAGCTGGTCCATGTCCTTCTTATATTTAGGGCTCAACATTTTCTTGAAGGCTGCCCTTCTAGAGCTACTTGGAATACAATGGGAGACAGATTCCAGCTGACTCTTCCCTACTTCTTACTAAATGAGTTTATGATCATATTCTGGTCCAATGTCCTTTGGTGCAAAACCTCTTTTCTACCAGATCTGTGTTTCCCCACCTCAAAAGGAGTCTCAACTAAGGCAAGATATGGTAGCTCAGCTGCAAAAGACAGAACCTGACATTTAAGATTATTGTTATGTTCTAATAGCCTGAACCAATTACTTGATCTCCACAGGCCCAGATTCAGATTATTTTAAAATATTCCGGTAGTAAACCAAAACAAACAAAAATCCCTCTAAAAATTGTCAGAAAAATGGTCACTTGAGCTGCAAGTAATAAAAATCTGATCACAAAGGGCTCTCATTTTCTTTGTCTCTGAATTACCTTAGTATTTGAGACAGATACCACACAACCCTCAGTGAAGAAACAGACTTGCTGTGCTGTGAGGAAAACTCTGTTTTTCCCTTAAAACCAGTTCAAACCATGTAATCATTAAAAAAAAAAAAAATCTATTTAGCTGTTTCTGGTTTGTCACCTCCTAGATTTAAATGGAAGTAGAAAGAGGGGCTCTTTGATCATTACAGAATGTTTATGAAACCGCACAGCAATAATTCACAGTGCTGGACTGCGCCAGCAAAGCTGTTGGGAAGCCAGCAATAAAGGAGACAGTGATTTAATTTCAAACACACCTCAGCGAAACGTAGGTGGTTGCTACTAGAAAAAAGGAGAGCGATCTTTGCTGACAAGACTGCTCCAACCACCCCGTAATCTTGGGCGCTGATTTGGGTAGAAGGGCTATAAAAACCAGGAGTCATGGATAAAAAATGACATTCTTTTTAGAGGACAGGCAGCTGTTGCTTAGAAACTGTTTACAGACAGATCTTGCTGGTATATCTTAAAAAAAAAAAAATAGGTCATTCTTCACTTGAGGTAGGAGAGATCTTTATTGATGTAAAATCCTCTACACCTTCTCTTTATGTTTACTATCAATAATTAACAATGCTTTAGGAAGGTTGCTTGGATGCTCTTTTTACCAACGACTGCACATTCCCAATGGCAGAATTACCAATTTTGAAACAATCTCGTGGCTAAACAGAGCGGATTCACATCACAGTTCACTCAGGGGGCTGAGCCCAGGCATCGACTGGACCGTCTTAGGAGAGGACTGGCACCAAAAGTGAAATCAAAAGAGGGGGGCAAAAGTGTAGTTAATCTTCTCATCCATCTCTCAACTTTTGCACAGGAAAAAAAATACAAAAATTAAGAAAAGAACATGTCAATACTACTAGACCAAGAAAAATCTCAGTTCTAGTTTTTAAATGTGTGGTGAAACCAGATCTGCTAAAAATGGAAAGGGAAAGGCCGTAACGCTTCTCTGAAACCATGAGGGAACAAAGTTTGCCTTGAAGAACAGAAAGTGGGGTTTGAATCGGATCATTTTATCAAGGGAAATGGTACAAGGAGCTCCTAAGTGTCTAAAACAAAAGTGCAAGCATATCAAGCACTCACCGCACGGAGAAAATAAATTAGTTCAGAGAAGATGGGAAAGAAAAATTAAATCAATCCAGAGCCAGTTTTCTCCCCTGCATAAATAACCCATGCTTGAACAGTTTTTCCCCATATAAATAACTACATTTACAAGAAGCCTCAAGTAAGAAGGCCCTTATATCATTAGTCACTTAAAAACCACTCCAAAAATTCAGACAAATTACCGCTTCCTAACTAAAAGAAAATAAAATGCACAGCTTGTGGTAATAAACAGCTCATTGTCATCATTCCAGAGAAAGTAATTTTTTTCTCTTCACTTAAAAATAAACGTAGTAGGGGCTTGTTTTCTTATATTAAGGAAATCATACCAAATGAACACGGGGAGTCAGTACCACCACATGGTACCTCAGGTAGCAACCGTCCAGATGCAGTAGTGATAACCCCCAAAACCAAAGCTAGGGTTTTAGAACAAGTGCTGTGGTTTAAACGTCAGGGGCAGATCTCAAAGGCAGTTAACAAAGCAGACATTCTCTATGGTGTCAACATCAGGTCACTCTTTAGGCAGGAAAAATAAGGATCAGGAAAGCACGTGTAATTTAGTCACTGCTGCTTAATTCATGGGCAAACACGACCCTGTGTTCTGACGCCGAGAGTTACAAAGCAGCTCTCTTAAGATGACTTGTGGAAGCTATAGGTGGAGTTAACACACAAGATACACGTTTGGGTTTTGAGGGTTATCACAACGCAAGGCAAGTTCAAAGTCTGTGAAAACTGTTTAACTCCCTCATCCAACGCATGGCTTCCCGCAGAAGGAAGGTGGCTAAAGGGGTAAGATCCTGCTCTCAAATGCTAGAAGTACAGACAAAAACAGCAAAAAAAGAAAAGCCTCTTAAGAACTACAACTATTATCATCTGCAAATTAATCTAGAAATATACGTTTGATAAAAATAATCACACGGAGAATGTTAATTATTTACAAAATTGAAGATAACGTGGTCCATTTCCCAAAGGTTCCTAAAGCCACGCAGGAGACCTCTGAAGCGTGGAGGAGAGGCCAACCTGATTTGTATTCATGTATTTCCGTGCTTATCTACATGGAAAACAGAATTATTTTCTATTTAGCCCTCTGTCAGGTTTTTCAGGTTTTAAAATAACTGTTAATGAAATCACAGGCCTTCACCACAAAAAGCAGTAACAGAAATAGCAATATGACAGCAAATATTGGACTGTAGCAACACAAGCGTGTAGCAAAAAAACCATCTCCTTACATTCTGTTGTCTTGAAATAAAACACAGGGAATAATAGATTACATGTTACTGAGGCCTCCCTAAAATGACAAACATTTGCTAACAGCTTTCGCACAAATACAGCTCCTAAAAACTATTGTTTGCCGTTGGCTTAAGAACATCACCTAGCATGAAACAATTCAGCAGTATTCGTTACAGTAACACATATCACATTAATTAGAGTAACTGCTCATTACAATAACACATAAGGTACGCAGAAATCACTCAATGCATACATAATTTATTATAATAAAAATGAAGTTATCTATTTTTTGTCTTTTCCACAGTATTCTGTAAAACTCAATGATTTTAACTTTAAAAATACTACTGACATATAATTTTCATTACATTAGAACTACAGAGACATACACTTTTTGGACTGAAGTTTGGACTAAAGTTTAGGATTGACAATAGACAAATACTTTCTTTAACAAAAGTAAAATGTGGTGGGTTTTTTGTTTTGTTTTGCACTTTCAAATGGAAGGATCTTGATAAATACGGCTAAAAAAACCACCACTTTCTTTAGTGGTGATTAAACATGTGCAAGGACTGCACATGGTAGTATCACTATTGTGACAGAAGAAATCTAAGTGATTACAAACCTTCATCAGGGTGGCTGAGCTGCAGGAGGCAGTCAGGAGACTCCGGGACATCAGGGAGGCGGAGAGGGAACTGGATGCTTGGTTCCAGGCACAGTCTGCACCGGAACCACAGCACCCAGCCAGCCAATCCAAACCCCCCCCACCAACACACGATGAAAACAAGCAGGCAGAAGACACCAATGAATGGAAAGCTGCAAGGACAAGGCGCAGCAGGAGGAAGAAGCAGCTTCTGCAGATCCCCGAGGTGCCCCTGCAGAACCGCTTTGCTGCTCTGCAGGCCAAAGAAGTAAGACCCAGCACCTCGGGGGAGGCACTGGAGCCGTGCGAGGTAGCCCGACCGGCTCGAGTGGTAACCAGTGCTACCAAGAAAAAGAGACGAGTGGTAGCAGTGGGTGGCTCTCTCCTGAAAGGCACAGAGGCACCCATCTGCCGCACCGATGCGCTCTCTCGGGAGGTGTGCTGTGTCCCAGGGGCTCGCATCAGGGACGTCACCATGAGAATACCAAGCCTCATACGGCCCACCGACTACTACCCGCTACTGGTGTTTCATGTGGGGGCCAGCGACACAGCCGGCAGCAGCCTCAGAAACATCAAAAGGGATTTCAGGTCCCTGGGTGCAGCAGTCAAGGGCTCGGGGGCACAGTTGGTGTTCTCGTCAATCCTCCCAGTCGAAGGGCAGGGGCCCAAAAGGGCCAGACGTACCCAGCAGGTCAACTCGTGGCTCAGGGAGTGGTGCTACAGCCAGGGCTTTGGGTATCTCGACCACGGGGCGTGCTTTCAGAAGCCCGGGCTGCTCGGGGCGGATGGCGTGCACCTAACCGAGAAGGGGAAGTGTCCTTGGCCAGAGGCTTGCCAGCCTTGTCCGGAGGGCTTTAAACTAGTGTCGCTGGGGGAGGGGGGAGCACAGTTCAGCCCACGGCTGTCAGCATGGCGCCAGTGCCAGCACCGAGTGCCCAGAAGCTGGGGAAGGATCGCAGGTGAGTGCAAATGAACCTAAACTGCGGTCC
>JAAGAY010135796.1:0-21116 GCA_011801015.1 Ardeotis arabs | reverse complement strand
GCCCGCCCCGCGGCTCCAGAACCGCCGGTTGCCGGCCCCCCAGCCCGGGCGAGCGTCCGCGGAGGAGGCAGGGGATCGCCGCACCGGCACGTACGTGGCCACCCGCGCCCGTTCCCCCCCCCCCGTTTTTTACGCTTTAATTCCCTCTCGAGTGGGAGCGGACAGCGCCCGTCAGAGTGAGGGGCCGCGCCCTCCCTCAGTCTCCCCCGGGGAAGGGGGCGGGAGGGGGTTGCGGGGCGTCGGTGGGAGACGGGCGGTGCCTCGCAGCGGGGCCGTTCCGCCGATCGGGGCCCGGCCCTGACCTCCCCCGCAGCCGCGAGCCGGCTGCCACCTGTGGGCTTCAGGCGGGCGGGGAAGCGGAGAGGGGGGCCGGGGCGAGCCGCCGCCGCCGAGGGCCAGGTGCCGGGTGCCCGCGCCCCGCAGCCGCCCCGGTGGGCAGAGGGTGGCGGGAGCCCGCCACAGCGCCCTGCGGGTTGCGTTGGCCGCCGAGTTGGCGGTGCGGGGCTCCGGGCGGCGTGCGGGGGGCAGGAGCGGAGGGCCAGCCTCTACCTCCCTGAACTTTTCCCGTCTCCGAGGCGAGGTGCGGGGCGGCTGGCGGGGATCCCCGCCCCGCTCCGCCGGCATCACATGGTTCTGGGGGAGGGAGGGGGGAGCCGCCCCCCGCCCCACAGCTCTCGCTTCTCGTACAGTTTCTGCCAGTCTCAGCGCTCAACTCCGGCGAGGCTGGAGCACGGCGCGGGGCTGGGCAGGGCGGGAGCCGGGCGGGCTCCGCCGCCTGCTCCCGAGGCGCCGCTCCGCAGCGGGGGCGGCGGGGAAGCGGCACAAAGTGCGCGGCGCCTCCGCTGCCTCCCTCCTTCTGATGCCCCTTCGCGACTGCACGCCAGCCCGGCGGCCGCGGCTCCGGGAGGATGCGGCTCTTCCTCCTCGCTGCAACTTTCTGGGGATTGTGCCTGGCGCCAGGTAAGGGGCTCCGCGCCGCTCCCACGGAGGCGCCTCCGGCCAGCCCGGCGCTACCCGCAGCGGCTGCGGGGAGGATTCGTCCCCTCGACGGAGCTGGCGCTGGGCGCTCGGCTGGGACCCCGCGGCCCGGAGAGCTCCTCGCCGCCGGCGAGGGCGCAGCCCGGTCCGGTGTCCCCGGCGCTGGCCGCCCGCAGGACGAGGAGCGTTCCGCAGCCGGTATCGGGGATGCCGCCTGGTGAGCGCCGGCGGCGCGGACAGCCCCGGCGGGGAGCGGGCGCTGCCGGCGGAGGGGAGACCCCGGCTGTGGGGCCCCGCTGCGGGACGGGGCGCCGGCTTCTCCCCGACGGGAGTGCGGGAGCCGCCGCGCTGCGGAGCGTCTCTTTTGCATGATAAAGGAGGGAGGTGAAGGATGCTCCGCAGCTGTAACTGCATGGCAAAATAGTAATTAAATCATTTGTAATTAATTAGTAGGTAAGTAAACCCGTCGGCACAGATAAGAGCCGAGGCGTATCTGTTAGCCGGGTTGCTCCTCTCCCCGGAGCGCGGACAGTTTGTAGCTCGCTGCGCTGAGGGCAGCCGCTGGGCCGGGCGGGGGGCAGCGGTGCGGTGCGGGTGCGGTGCGGAGCCGCCTGCTGGCGGCAGCGTCCCCAGCGCCGCGCCGAGGGGCAGGGCTGGAGCGGCGGCGGGGCCGCCTGCGCGCCCGGAGACCCCGCGGGAAGGATCCCGCGCCTCGGCCCCGCTGGGTGGGGGACACGTCTGTGTCCCGTTACTCTTGTCAAAGTGCGGCTTTCGCTGAGCTGTTGAGCAGCAGGGAACAGCAAAATGCGATGAGGGAAAGACAAGGAAGAGCTCTGGCACGTGTTCATTTTTATTTAAAAAAAAATACTATTGCTATTATTATTCTGAGCAAAATTCTATCTGTTCCAGGTTTGGGTTTGCAAATACAGTGCTACCAGTGCGAGGAGTTCCAGCTAAATAATGACTGCTCTGGTCCAGAGTTCATCGTGAATTGTACAGTGAATGTTCAAGATATGTGTCAGAAAGAAGTAATGGAAAAAAGTTTTGGTAAGAATTTAATAATGATATTTCTGTTTATTTGTGTTGGATGGCATTTGTTGCTTTTGGCTCCACCCATCCACAGTCTTCAACTACAGATGAATCTGGCGTCCCTACCTAAAGGGACCAGATGTGATTTCTTACACTTCTGAGTGACTTTGCAACTCAATAAAGTTATTAATTTTCCTTTTAAACTGGTGTAAAAACTGAAGGATGCAAACCAAATGTTGATAAAGCTGTTAATACACAGTCTTCTGGGTCTCAGATTTAGTTTCCCAGCACTGGGAAATTAATAACAACAAGTTAGTTTAATCTCATTACAGTTAATTACATGGGCTTTTCCCCCAAGAGATGGAAGAGCATTAAATTAGTGATTCCCTCCTTTCTTTTATTTACTCTAGTAATTCATATACTCTGAAGGTTCAACTTAAGGGAAGGAAAGTGTAGGCATCTTTGCTTTCATCCATAGAAGAAAACATCAAGCAAAAGGGAGAGAGGGATAAAAAGAACATCTGGGAGAATTTCAAGGGTAGGGGAGGGCACAAATGGATATATTTGCCATACTCATTTTCTATGTCTAAGGGGGCTTTTCCCTTACTGTAATTCGTACTAAGTTAGCACATTTGGAGATAAACGTGTTCAAGAGGAAACTAGCTGTGGTTCTGCATCTCACCTCTATTGTCTTCTGAGCTGTGCTACAAATTGCTTTTTTATTCAGCATCATGGAAGGCATTTGAGATTTATAGAGAGCTGTGTCGGTTTTTAGACCACCACGTTACTCTGTAGCCATCTACGCGTGTAGAAGACGACAGCTTTATTAGGGACTCGCTGGCTGGGCGGGGTGGCAAGGCAACGTGTTTGTGGGAGGTGGAGTTCGTGGAGCATCTTGCTCTGTCTGCAGGCATCAAAAAGAGCAGGTGAGCAGTAACTCACTGGAGTGCCTCAGCGTAGATGTCACCTCTGTACCAAGCAGTAGGCTTGAGGAGCAGGGGGCAGGTGGGGACTTCAGAGCCCTGATTTAAGGGGAGGCTGCTCTCTGGCATTGCGCGTCTTGCAGCTGAGGGCAGTGCTTTACAGCGTGGCGTTTACTGATGTAAAGCACTGTCGTTATGCTGTTAATATAAATCAAGCTGTAGTCTGTCCTTTCTCAGCGAGTCCTTCAGTAACAGCAGGATCCCTCTCTGCCTGACAAATCTGTGCAGTCTCTGTCTTGAACAGTAACATTGGTTCTTTGCATTAGGAAACTTCACTAGTATTTTCAAAGTGCTTATCAATCAGCTCGTTCTGTTTGTGCTGGCAGTTCCAGATCGCTACATGAGGAGTCACAGAAAAATAATAAGAATTGTTGTTACTTATCAACAGTAGCTGAACTGCTGGTACTTTGTTTCATCCTGGGTAAGACCATCCACAGTGACTATATTTCTGTAAAATATTTAGGAGTTCTCCAGTGTAGAGAGAAAAAAAGCTGTATATTTAAAGGAAGATTAGTCTCTTTCAAGTTATATGTTATTGGGAGCATCTTATTTCCAGTTTATTTGGAAAGGGTGATGGGAGATGGTTATGGCTTGCAAGGTACTTTTAACATCCAAGTACTGCTAAATGAATGTTTGAAGGCTTTGCTGCCTGCACGCCACAGCTCCTGTGGTACTTTTAATAGGTTTGCACGGGTGCTGTGGCAATTTGAAGGGCTATCAGCATGGTAGGTAGTCCTAGACAAAAAATAGTCAGTTCTCATTTAATTCTTAACAGTTGTTTGATGTTGCTTGGTTGGTTGGTTGGTTTTTTTTTTTTTAAATATCTTCCCTGGTTCTTTCATGTTTTCATTTCAGTACATCCTCAGACTGTAGCAGCCTGCCAGAAACATATGTTATCTTCCCTTCAGATGGAAAAGTGTTTTCAGTCAAGTAAACCCCTCACAGATTAAAGTGCAAGTCTTCTGCCTAAGTGGGCTCGCACGTGTGCATACCCACACCCGCAGATATGTTAAGGGACAGCCACTTGCGTGCTGCGTGTGTAGGACGGGACGGTCCGTCCCGCACCCCTTCTCAGACTAGCTGGCAAGGCTGCAAGCTGGCCAGTGTGGCTGTGGCACACTGAAAATGCAAACTGGAACTGGTTTTGGACAGGCATTGATGCATAACTTGTCCTTACTCCTATGAAGAAATTGATTTCAAATATAGTAAATAAGGAGCTCTTAAAAGAAACTTCTAGGTGGTGGGGGTTTTGTTTTTATTTTGGGTTTTGTTTTTTTTTTTTTTCCTGTGCAATTTTATATTGTCTCTGAGCAGATCCTTGGATTTTTCCCTTAGGAGGTAACTAGCATGCTGTGTATAGCAGGTACCACTGTTCTATTTTACTTAATTTATTTCTATAAACGCAGTTCTTATTCATTTTAAGCTTAGAGATTGTAAATTTCAGCTAGTGAATAAATTTAAATTTTTAACCTAACTGTTTCAAATGGAGTGAAATTTACATTGCAAGCTTAGTTTCTCTGTAATCCTCAGTCAATTCTAGAGAGGATTCGTTGTAAAACAGTGATGATTCAGTTCATCATCCTTTATTGTTTTTTTTTCCTAATTGGTATTTAAATGTGTGTAATATAAATGCCTTATTCTCCCAAGTTTTATTTAATAATTCATTCTACTTCTACCAGTATCTTTCATAACTTGATTCTTTTGGTTGTTGCTTATTACTGAAAGCTGGAATGTATCAAATATTGATTTTAATTTATAATAGACTTGAATTTGAATTTTTAACCCAGAATATGAAAGATGTGAATTTACATTTATTTGACAACACAATCTTATAATTAGAGTTTTTCCTCTTGACTAGATACAGTGAAAGGAGTATAATTTAATTTTTATAGACTAACCCATTTTTGTCCTTAATGAAATATAGCTGTGTCAGTGAGCAAAATGTTACAAGTTCTCCTAAACCATATTTAAAAGTTAAATGCAATATTTTGAGATAAAGTTCATGGTCTGAATCAGCAACCTATTGATGTAGCCATCCTTCCTTTTCAGTATGCATTAATCTGTGTGTTTGTTTTGCTATCAAGGGGGTCGCTGACTTCCATTCTGTGGTGTGCCTACAATATAGTCCCCAGCTTGTAGCCAGTGACTTTTTTTCTTATATATATGTTAGTGTTCACCGAGTTGTGTGACGACAGATCTATGGTTCAGCTCCATTTCTGTATTAAACTTTGTATAAACACCACCATGGAGAACTACAGCTCAGTGCAGTTTTTTCATTTATGTTGTCAATAGTTCCTTATGCCTGATCACAGTTAAACAAACCTCTCCAGTTGCTATAAAATTAGGGTTAATGCTTTAAATGTCACTGTGTTCTCTCAGAACATTATCTCAATTTCTGGAGAACTAATCTTTCGGCTTAGGTGAGAAATAACAGCAGCATAGGCATGTTCCTAACCCAGAGCTTAAAAAGTGGCTCTTACTGTGACGGCCTCTGATGTGAGTGGCTTAGAATGCAGGTGTTAGTCACCAGTGCTTTGAATTGCATCGGCAGGCGTGTTACCCCAGCTGTTTGTAGTATCAGGTAGAAATTTGCTCCATTGCACAACTTAGAATGAATTGAGAACTGAGCAGTACATAAGCATGTGTCTGATGGAGTGATTGTGTGCAACTGGTGTAATTCTGCCTCCCGTGCAAACACACACTTTGCTATGGCACTTTGTATTTGCAGTTGCACTTTGGGGATCTGTCAGTACACAGAATTGGAGACTCTGTCAAGTAAATGACAAAATATTTTTTTTTCTCGTTTTAAGCAGAGTTGTATTTAAAAATTTTGCTAGAACAAGTTTTATGCAGTTATATTAACATTCTGTTCCAGTGGGAGATACATAAGGACAAGACAGTATTTTGCCCGCAATGCAAAATCTTACAAACTATTTTGTTAATTTAATCTTAAAAAAAAAAATAATAACCCCAAACAATGCTTTCTTCCTTTAGTGGGAAGAATGGTGAGCATGGGAAGTGGCACAGAGGACTATACCAATTAATCTTTGTCCCACAGAAATTAACATAAAGGATAAGTTTCTAGTGCATTCTTCAGCTAGATAAGCAGGTGTTTGAAAACTCTGTAAATGAAATGTTTGACAAAGGATCAAAGTTCTTGCTTATAATAATTCCACTTGCAGATACTTTGTGGAAATACCCATGGCAGATTCCTCTCTCCCACGTGCCTCTGTCCTTCCCATTTATGAACTTTTAGCTTAGAAATGTCAATTCTCCTTTGTTTTTAGAATATATGTAGGAACAAAGAGATCCCACAGTATATTGGGATCAGATGAAACATCTTGAAGATATGTAGATGAGTATATAATGTATAAATGCTTTTATGAATACATCACAGAAAACATACTGATAATGAAGTTCACCTTCTGCTGAAGGCAAGAGCTACCTGAGTGTAAAGGCTGATTAAAACCTACTTAAGGCAAAATGAAACTTGCAGTGTGAATAGATCAGAAGACTAAAGCACGAAGGATGAGACAGTCAGCCCAGAAAGACAGCCAGTCAAAACTTCTCAAAACTCTCTGTGAGTACACCTGCCCATCTGTGTGTTTTGAACAATGTACCTTGTACCCTAATGTAGTTGAGAATGTACTTTTACAAACTTTTACTTTTGCAAGGGAAAAGAAAAAGATCCACATAAAATGTCTGTCTATCTAAAACTAAGATTGTTTATGAGTTTTCCTTTGCAAGTGAATTGGAAAACAACCTCGTTATTTCTATTAATCTGCAATAAGAAATTTCTCTTATTTGTTTGGTTTGCAAGGGTCCTTTTAATGTATTTTCATAGTATATAATCCTGCAGTGTAATTAAAGCAATTCCTGTAATTGTGTGCTTAAAAGTAGTGCGTGGGAACATCATGAACAAGATCATCATCTCACCATTGAATTATAATTTATTTATTTAACTCTTCTCAGTATTGTTTTCCCAGTCATTTGTTTTATTGGGCAGAGGAAAACAGTGTCCAAGTTGTGTGATGAGTTGGCCTACAGTAAATTCTTTACCTGCTATTATTACTTTTTTTAATCTTTCTGTGTTGCTGCCATGATAAAGTTGCTTCGTGTTTGGCTGCGAAGATTACAGAAGCACATACTTTTTTCTGTTTTCATGTACAGCATCCATTAGTACCAATCCTAATTGCAGACTTGTATCAAGGTGAAATTATACTCCGTTGTACATTTATTGACCAAATGATTAAAACAGCAAACAAAGTTTAATGTCTTCAGAATCACTGTAGGCATTAAAGTTTTATAGGTAATAGCTGCATCCCCAGTATCCATTTAGAAACTGTAAGAAACATACACTGAGCTTGCAGTTTGTTTGTTTGGTTTTTTTATTTTTATTTTCTTCTACACTGTCTCTTTAGGTCAAAGCATATCAACATCACTCAAAAGAACTTTCGCTGATTTTTTTTTTTTTAATCAAAGTAAGGCATAATACAACAAATCTTTACTGACAATTAAAAAAAATGTGACAGTTGTTTCCTATAACATCGTATTTTGTGCTACCAGGTGCCCAATGAAATGAAGACGTAGTAAACAATATTGGAAACATGCAGTTCATTTTTAATGTTGAATAAAAGTTTTACAATATATGTTGTTAATTTGTACTGTAACCTGAAACCTTGGAGCTGTGGATATATTACCATTCAGAAATGCTTCTTCAGATGCCAGAGCTGTTTCCTTACTAGTCAATGCCTTCCCATCTTTGGGTTGCTCAGAAATATTCCAGCCACATACGGGATGAACTGAACTAAAGGTGCCAGCAAAGGAGGAATTACAGACAGTAGGTAGTAGGTTGCAGTCCTGACTGCCTTTAAACCTCTAAAAGCAACAGTGGAGTTAACAGTTCAAGCAGTTTATGATTTGCAAGTCATGCCAAAGATCCAAGTGCAGAAGTGATGATGGGCTGTATTATTTTAAGGAAGTTGTGGTACCTGGTCCAGTGAACTTAATTTTTCACAGGACATGGACAATAGCTTTTTATGTTATTTTATTTCTGGATTGTATGAAAGGTATACAAATGAATTTTGTTGAGGATGCAGTGCCCACAGCTTGGTGTCTATCAAACCTCTTCTAAGAGTTTCTTATTGCACACACAAATGAGTCTCTGTTTCCAAAAACTTCCGATGTCCTGACCTATCACTTGTCTTAGCTCCCAGTGACCTTATCGAAACTTTGGCAAGCGTGTTTTAATTAATCCAAACTGGTTTCATTTCCATTTTTCCTTTGTAGTCTGGATATTTTTTTTTTGAAAACTTGATATAACCTATTTTGCCAAATTACCAATGAGTCTTTGTGAAAAAAGTACTATAAAAAATAGGCAAATCCCACTCTGAAGTTGAACAGGCTGTGAAACTGTAAGCATGAAAATAGCTAAAGATATAAAAGCTGAATGGGTTTCAAGGATACTGCTGTGTACGTGTAAACATGTAAGCCATTCCATTGAAACTGGTAAGGACATTAATTAGTAGGATGCAACAGGACTATTCATGTGTAAAATTATTTATGGAGTTTACTACAAGGGTATATAGCATTTTAACGTTTGTAAAGGCAGAAGACTATGTCTTCCCAGTTCGCTTCAGCAGATACGGATTGTCAAGAAAAATGCTTATACAGGATTCTGAAAATGAAGTCCAAGTTCACCTCTCTGGCTAGAAGATCATTTAGATCTTGATATCCAAGACCATTTAGATCCTGATAGTTTTGTATCAGGAAAGCACAGGTGATGGAAGGCTGTCAACCAACTTTGTTTGAAGATTGTATGTTTTAATCCTTGACTGTAAGCTGCATTAGTGAACAGAGAAATAAGGACAGTAGAAAACCTTAAAAAAACAAAAAACAAAACAAAACAAAAAGCCCTTGGGGGAAAAATAAGTCAGGTATGCAGGTGAAAGTAGAGCTTTGACTTCTGGTTTGTAGCCTCCTGTGGCTTTAAAAAATATTTAATAATACCACCATGAGCTGTACTTAACTTTCTCAGCCTATGCATTTTTAAGCAGTTTAATGCCTTGCTTCTGCTTTGTGATGCTGCGAGCAGTGAGAGAGACTACTTTGTGGTGTTATTTGTGTTATTAACAATGCAGTTTTGAGTCATATCTCCAGGACCAGAATTAGAAGGCATGACTTACAAAGAGAGATCATGGTAATCCAAACCCTTGTCTTTTGTTGGTCATCGGTTTTCCAATTTTCTTCTGAGATAATTTAATTTCTGTACAATATCATGGCAGTTAGGGTCAGAAGGAGAATAAGGAGGCCAGTCTTTCATTGTCAAAAGCCTCCTATTAGTTTCTGCAAAAAACTGCAACTTTTAAAAAGTGCAAAATGTATGGGGGAGTTGTGATGACATTGAGTAAGTTTCCATAGAAAATTATGATGGAAATATGCTAATTCAACCAGGTAGGGTTTGGTGGGGGGAGTATTTTATCTGGCTTTTTGGTTTGGAGACATTTTGGTTTTGTTTTTGGTTTGGTTGGTTGGTTTTTTACAGAATTGTAGACTTTATAAGAGCCTAATGGCATGAATATGCTTTTCTCTTGTGTACTGCATGCATCAAAGGGAGGGGCTGGGATGAAATAGCTGCAGTCTTAAAGTACGGGATTAAAAACCAGGAAGTGTGTGATGTAGCTTTGCAATAGATTTCAAGTCGCTTAACTTCAGTGCCCTGGTTTTTTCATCTGGAAAACACTGATCATAGTTGCGTACAGTATTTAATTAGTTGTTTATAAGGCAATTAGTACATTTCATGATCAAATTTCTGGCAAGGTGCAAATTGCTTAAACCACTCGTGAGCCCCAGAGGGAAAGCTGAGAAGACAAGGACAGGAAGAGTTAGCGTAAAATGAAACACAGAGGACATGGTTGGATATGGTTATACTTTACACTGGTTTACACTGGTTTTTAACAGTCCATTTTTTAATTATAGATGAAAGGATTTGTGGTGGGGAAGCTTAATTCATATTTAAACCAATACAAGCATGATCTGACTAAAACCACTGTTTGGGGAAGCACGGTGTCAGAATGATTGCTTTTCAACATTTAGTCACTTTCTAAGATATTTAGGATCTAATTAGATGAAGTATTTCTAATCACTTTCTCTAGAAAACAGAGAGCAAATCACAGTAGGACCTTCCACAGTCTGTCACTATATGATGTGTGTAAACAGGTACTAGCTAAGGAATAGACTATTATCATAGCAAAACCACTGAAGACGTAAAAAGATGGGCATAAAACCTAATATGGAAACTAAAAAACATAATTTAGAAACCTATTTGTGTGTAGTCTGAACCCAATTTTGAACGTTACTGAGACAGTAAAATCCACAAATAGTCATGTATATATTTTATGTTCCTCAGAAAGGGATATTAAATGTTTGTGTGTTATTCTTGCACCAGTGTAAGTCTTCATTTTAGATTTCAGCAGACATCACAAAAAGAGCTTTTGTAACTCCTTCTGGGTACTGAATTTCACTCAAGTGGAGGGTAAGCAAGTGACAGTTTAGGGCAAGAAATAAAGGATGAAAAGATAATGGAAATCACAAAGCAAGCATGGATAGGCAGAAAAGACATCAAGTCTGAGCACACAAGAAGGAAAACCTGCAGATACACCAAGACCAGAAAATTGAAAGTTTCATTGAAATAAGATAACTGGAACTATTCAGGTTATTAAAACAAAGCAGGAATATCAGTTCATAAACATGGTCCTCAAGCTTGTCTTTATGAACAACAACATTAAGAGAATGCCCAAAACAAATCATGACAGCATGCTCATGCTAGAGCTGGGACAACTGTTGGGGACTTCTCGTGGGTTCTGTGTGCCACAGTATGAATTTGTTCATTGTTGACCAGTTTTCTGCCTTTCACTTGGAGGAGATGGGCAAGATTAAGCACCAAATCTAAAAGAGTTGAGTGGAGGAATTCTGCCACAGTCGTAACGGCATGCCTCAAAACTTATCTTGATCTGCCTGCTAACTTTGAGTTACTTTAAGGTTAAGATATAAAACTTTTCTGCATGCCTGAAGCTATGGCTCTGTGTATGCCCCCAACTCCTGGTCCAGTCTTGCAAAGGCATTTTTTGACTGCTGAGGGATGCCTCGTTCCTGGGCCCTGGTTGGGCACAGACTGTTTTCTAATGCTCTGAAAGGTTTGATGCGGCAGGTATACTCAGAGTACGTGCAGATGGTTTTGCTAAAGCAGTATTTGTGGAATGGGTTGCAGAAGACAAATCTGACTTTATGCATGCCTACGAAATTGGATATGTACAAAACCCTGTAGCAAAGCTTTCTTTAAAAATGAGGAGTGTCAATCACAGCCATGAGACAGAGTGTTTGGCTTGGAATAGTTAGGGTTGGGCAAAGTGCCGTCATCTACTTGATGGGAGTCAAACTTGCAGCTAAGAATTTTGTGGCCATGAGGCCATGGACTGTTCAGGGGTGAAGCAGAGGGCTGCGATTTCCTGCTGAGGTGTGCCATTGCAGCAAGCAGTTTCAGAGTAGTTGGGTCAGAGAGGGTAAGGTGACTGGTTCTTGTAGAAATCAGGTCACTGACCTCGGAGGTGGTATCCAGTTGCCTGTTTTGGCTTCAGAGACTCTCTGTGTATTTTGCTGAAGGACAGTCTTGCGAGTACAGGTGCAAACTAAAGTTACACACTGCTGGGATTACGGTTGGCTCTTAAGTTGGAGAGTCATGCTTGCACTTGCTCTTTTTTGTTTGTACCTGCTATAAGAGAAGAGTCAGAGGTGCCTAATAAGATCCTTTTCAAACAGTAAGAGAAAAAGCTTGGATCTTCTGGTGCCTTCTGCATACCCACAGTGTAAAAAGTAGGTGTGATGTCACCTTTTTTGGTTGTCCTAGTAACAAGTTAAGCTGTTATTCTAGAGAACATGTATTGGACTTTGCAGACAGGGTAGGCGGAAGAACTCTCACTTTTGGATTTGAATAACTTGTAGCATGAATTGTTTGTTGCTGTCAAGACTGAATGCATCTGCGTGTGGCCAAAACAGAGTGCCAGAGTGCGGACACACAGGATTAGACTGCAGCTAAGCAGGGGGATTGAGCTTGGCTCGGTTGTGAGGGGAGTGTGGACAGAATGCACCTAGGTGAGAAGATCAATATTGCAAGCAGGAACTATAGAGAAGCCTCGATATTTACACCATCACTTCATTGCATGGAATAATGCAGAAATCCTCCAGAAGTAGCAGTTTGGGCCTTAACACTATCTAAATGTATGATCACATGTGGGGCAGAGAGAGGTGTAGTGATGGGCAAGTTGCTCAGTCTAGGAGCAAATTTTCAATGCCAAATTTAAGCCCAAACCTTTTTTTTTTTAAAAAAAAAAAAGTAATGATAGTTATATTAGGTGTATGGGGAAGGAGAGGATGTGGAATATTACTGCATTATCACACAGATACTCTAGCCTTGCATACTCCCCTCTCTTCTGAAAAGTACTTGTACTTGAACTACATCCTCAGCCAACCCACAAAACTTGAAGCCAAAAGAAGGAAAACCAATTGGTCAGTAGTGGGTACTTCATAGTACAATGTCATTACAGTACCTACACCTGTGCATAACCCACACTGCTCTTGGGGGGCTGCTGAACCCCTGAAAAAGGACAAATTGTTCAGTACTCATCCACCAAGAGACTGGGCAGTAAATATAGTAATTGTGTAACAGTAAGTACCCTAGTTGAGCTCTACTGTAGACTGTTGAGGGTAGGTAGCTGGGAATGAGCCCATCTCAGTAAAAGCAGAGTGTTAAACATGCGATCTCCTTGCTTAGCCAGCAACTCAGAACAATCTGAGATAGAAGAAAAGCTCCCAGAAAAGTTTGTGATTATATTTCTAGTTGATGTGCTAATGAATGTATCAAGCTGATTGCTCAAGCAAGAATATCCAGTAATTAGCAGTTACGTCTGTGGTATGAGTCTTACGAGGCAGATAACCATTTTGAAAACTGTCTGCAGTTCAGCCTGCTGGGGGCAAATGATTCAGGAAGATCTCAGAAATAGTTTCTGAACTGGCTCAACAGTACAATAAACCACTGCAAGAGAGGAGTCTGAGGAAAGGCATCTTGAGATATAAAAGTGATTAATCTCTAGAGATAATCCAGAAAGGATGCTGCTGGCCTGTCTGAACTCAGTGGGTTGTGTTGGGTCTGGCTGAGATGGAGTTAATTTTCCCCGTAGCAGCTCTCCTGGCGCTGTGCTGTGTATTGGTAGCTAGAAAGGTGCTGGGAACACACTGGTGTGCTGGCTGCTGCTGAGCAGTGCTGGCACAGCATCAAGGCTGCCTCTCCAGCATTTCCCCCCTCACCCGGTAGGCTGGGGTGGGCAAGGTCTTGGGAGGGGACACAGCCAGGACAGTTGACCCCAGCTGACTCAAGGGATTTCCACACCACATGACATCTGCTTCGCAATAAAAGCTCACAGACAGGGCCAGGGCAGGGTGGCATTTGTTATGACATTTGTCTGCTGGAGCAACCGCTGTGCTACTGAAGCCGTACTTCCCAGGAGGTGGCTGGACATCACCTGCTGATGGGAAGTAGAGAATAAACCTCTTGTTTTCCTTTGCTTCCACACATGGCCTTTGCTTTTGCTTTATTAATCTGCCTTTATCTTGACCCATGAGGGTTTTTTCCCATCTTATTTTCTCCCCCCTCCCCACTGAGGAGGGGCGTGATAGAGTGTCTTGGTGGGCACCTGTTGTCCAGCCAGGGTTGACCCAGCACATGAGTGACCTGGAGACACTGGGGCACATCAGCTAGTTTACTGGAGCAAGGAGGGCAGTGTCCCTGCATCAAACCATGGAAGTCAGCTGTACTGGTTTATTTCCTACCACACTTAAACTGGAATCACAGTATGATAGGAAGAAGGTTTAAGAGTATTTTTCCTGACTTTCTTTAATTCATTTTAAGTGTAATTGCTTTTTCACAGTCATGGTAAAAAAAAAAAAAAAGAAAGAAAAAAAATAAAAAAGAGAGAAGTCGCAGCTAAAGTGGTTTAAAAATGTCACTCCCGTAGTGCTAACATTCTCTCTTTTTTTCCATCAGTCTTCTATGCCTGTTTTCATTGTATCTTGCTATAAGGATACCACATTTCTCTAATCTAAGGATTAGAGAAAAAGTGCAGCCTTTCTCTGCTGATCTAGTTTAGTTCATACCTGATGCTTCATAAAAAGCACAATTAGTGTATGACAGCTGATCTAAGTGCTCGAAAGAATCTATTGGTACTTAAAGAAAAACATGTGGATGTGAGGGGCATGTCTTTAGCCAAGTAGTTATTGAAAACCTGATGGAAGAGCTGACTTTTTTTAATTATGTAAAGAATCTTGTTAGAATTCAGATTACTAGAGCTGGGAATGGGAATAAACAATCATTTGGGAGTGGAATTTCCTATTGTAAGACGTATTTATGGAAGAGCCACAGGAGAAGCATTACAATAGGATTTTACTACTAGTTAGGATTATTCTCTCCAGGCATGAACATGGTGCATCTGAACGTGAAACCTGGAGTTGTAAAATTCTGGTTTGTGCAGGAATACTGTGTTTTGACTTCAAAAGGAGCTCAGGATTATTCTGTGGAATTTATCCTGGAGAAGAGAGCTATTGTAAACACGTAGAGTTAAGCTGCAGGACTTTGATTTTTTGCAGGAGAGGTCTCTAGGTTAAAACCAGAAAAGTTTGGTCTCCTGGTGAAAACTGTGCCTCAGAGGGCATTTTTAATTGTTAACAGCACTGATCAATTCTAGTCTCCTGTCTGTGGGAAAAGTGTGAAGTATATTATATTTCAGGGACCTAAACTAATAAAACACTTACCAGTTCAAATTGTGAACAGGGCTTGGCAGGAATCCTTTGAAAAGGAAATTGCAGGAAGAGAGCGATGTGTAAAACAACAGGAATAGGAAATCTGCCAATGTCAAAAGCTTTTCAGAGGTTTGGTCTTTGAGGGGAAAGTCAAGATTCCCCGCAGTTCATAGGCAAGACTGAGGAACGGCGGAGTTTGGTGGTGGCTGTAGCTGCAGGAAAGGCATCTGTGATGAAGAGATGGAGGATTAGAGATGGGAGAACAATAGCTGTGCCTCGTGCCATTGAGTACAGGATTCCTTTCTCAAGAGGGAAGGAGATGGAAAAAAGTTAATCGTAGCCATGGGAAGGGTCACGTCTGCCTCAGGTCTTGGAAGACTGCAGGAGGAACATGGACAAAACAGCAGGTCTTTGTGGGAAACATCAGCTGAGATTTCAGTATTGTAAGCCGATCAGCGGCAGCACAGTTGAGGCTCCTTGACAGCAGTAGTTTGTCAACAGAGACAAAGCTCTCTTCCTTTTGCAAACTAAAGTAATAAAGATTGTGCCTCTTGATCTGTGTGCCTTTGCCGTTACAGCTACAACAGCCTGTAGCTCCTCTTCCTTCTTGAGAAAAGGCTCTACCTGCTGTGTTGATTGATTGAAGCTCCCTGGAGACAGAGGAAGATTTAACACTGACTCGAGGGCTTCTCTTCATAAGTTTAGCTAGACAGATAGCCTTAAAACCTGTCTCAGAGTTTAGATTTGCAGAAGGAGAACACAGAGCAGGGAAACCCCTGCATTGCTGGGATGGCCGCAATGTTGTGACAGTATAAAAGAATTGCTTTAATTAAACTTCTCTGAGGACAGGAAATCCTTCTTTCTCAGCATAACCCAAACAAACAGTGTTTTGTCACTATACGGAGCGCTTGGTAGCGCAGCGGCAGTGACTACTGCAGAGGCATCTACTGGGCTGTGCAGGTGCTGTAGTGCTGATTGCCAAAGTCCCCGGGGACTGAACAGGTATCACAGGTACTGTAAGTTCAGTACCTACAGGTCATATTCCTGCTTCACTGCCTCCAAAAAAAAAAAAATCTCAATTGCTGTGTATTTAAAAACAGAGCCACCGTTCTCCAAGGGAATCCTGCTCCCACGCCCGTCAGAGGAAAAAAGACTTTTGAGAATCCCCCATTCAAAAGGAAGAGTGATTTTATTATCCTTAGAAATAGTTACTTCTTTTTGTTACCGCAAGGCAAGACAAGCAAACCCCCCAATTATCTATTTATGTGTTATGTCTGTGTTTTTCCAACACACAATTTCTACTGTATCACTTGCAGGGAAATTTTAGAATAATGAGAGGTGGAGCTGCCACAGCCATTTTCCACTGTGACAGGGAAAAATGCAACTATGTATTTTAAAGCCTTTATAAACCATTTCAAAATAACAGCTATGTGCATCAAAATGTACTTTTATCAGGTAAAAACAGTTTGAGAAATTATGATTTTAAATTAGATTATTAATTAGATTAATTTAAATTACCAAAAAAAAAGGGAAGACTTCCAACTCAGAAAAGTTTCTGTACAAATTCAAATTTTTATTGTGGAGGGTATTAAGCTTCAAAGACAGCAAGAAATGAGATTACCTGGAAAAGTACTTCTAATTTTTCTTTTAAAAAAATTAGAGGGGAGGGGAGATGAAAGTTTTGCTGATAGTCATTCTCCTTTTGCTCTTGGTTACTTGTCTCTGTGTGGTAAATGAACCAGAAAAGGAAAAAAAAAATGCTCAAAAGGCAAATTAACAGCATAGAAAACCATAATTACTTAGGCACCTTGAACAACTCGGGCATGTTCAGCAAAAGAAATAAAAGTCAGTTTCAAACTAACTGCATTTCAGTTACAGCTATTCAAAGCTTATTCCAAAAGATGAATAATTGTCGTTATATGCACTGTTTGATATACATTACGTAAACCAAGTTTGCAGTGTTTTTTGTTCCAACTAGAATCAAATAAAAGATAAATCCAAACCAGAGTGACTGCTGCTCTGCAGCGCAGAGCTGGCAGCCGTGTCACAGCTGAGGTGTCTGGCTTAATCACCAGCATTGCTTTGGAGATGTAAACAGGTTTTGCAACAGTTTTCAAGCGTGAATCGTGTTATAAAGCAAAACCGCGTCCATCTCAGGCTAAGTAACCTTTGCTTTGTGTCACAGGAATCATGTATCGCAAATCCTGCGCATCTTCGGCAGCGTGTCTGATAGCCTCTGCTGGGTACCAGTCCTTCTGTTCCCCAGGGAAGGTGAACTCTGTTTGTATCAGCTGCTGCAACACTCCACTCTGCAACGGACCCCGGCCGAAGAAGAGAGGGAATTCTGGCGTGGTGCCGAGGGCACAGGTGATAACCACCGTTCTGCTCCTTAAATTGGCTCTTTTGGTTTTGTATTGCTAAACTTGAAGCAAGTTTTTTTTTGCTCTGACACAGTTTGTTCTGTCTCCTCCTTTCTTCAAAGACACTGCGGTTATTTTCTGTTTGTTTCCAAATCCCTGTCAACAGCGAGGGAAGTTCAGTGGTTGTGGGAAGAGAGGGGCTGATACTTTTGGCAGCTATTGAATTCAGTTAGCAGATTGAATTTCCAGTGTGCACTTAAAAATCCCAGCAGCAGGATACCAAACTCCTGCTCTTTTTGCATAATTGGAAACAAATCCATCTGGTTTATTCCTTTTAAGATGCAGTCATTTTAATTTCCGTGTTTTTAAGTTCACTGCTAATCATTAACTTTGCCTTATGAATCACACTCGATGTTCACAAAGGCCGTTTTGTGCGTCTGGACTGGGCTCTGAGCGAGTCTCTAGTGGCACTACTTCCAAGCTGGGCTCCGGTGGTTCAAGACCTGGTTTCTGTGAACTGCGGTCGGGCTTGCTCTCATTCTGAAAAGTACTTAAGAACACTTTGTTACTGCCCTTTGTGGAAGAATTGCGCCTGGAGGACATGAAGAGCAGTGGGCGTAGAGACCGGCTGCTCCTTGCTCTGGAGCTCAGGTTGGCTCTGAGAAACTTCTCCTTGTTGGCATGCTGTATGGTCAGGCGGCAGCGGAGGACCTGCAGAAACACGCTGCGGAACTGCTGAGAGGAAATGTTGTACAGGAGGGGGTTCACCACCGAGCTGAGGTAGAAGAAGATGTCGGCGATGGGAAGGAGAGTGATGTACGCTCTGAAGTAGGGGACGGTCCAGTCCTGCTTTGGTTTAGCAGCAGCCATGATCCTTCTGACCTGGTTTGGCATCCAGCATATTGCCAGCGTTGCAACGATCAGTCCTGCGAACAGAAAGAGGAAGAAAGAAGTGTGCATACATGGGGGAAAAAAACCATAAAATACTTAGTATCAGTTCTGCACTTACTTGTTAGGAAATAGTATCTGTTTTTCAACATTTTGCTTGACAGCTTTTTCTGCCAGTAGCATTTTTTTTGTTTGTTGTTTTTAATAACTGTTGCAAGGTCATTGCAGCACATGCTCTGTCAAAAGACTGCATAGTGCTTGGAGAGTGTTTCTTTGTACCTATTGTAATTTATTCGTTTGCAATGTGTTCTTTCACTGATATCTTTGGAAAGAATGCAATTTTATTTTGGTTTGTGTTCTTCCATTTTTTATGTCTTTCCCTTTACTTTGAAAAACAAACAAAATGAATAGAACCTATAGCCATATTAGATCAGGCAATACCCAGAAGAGATCAGATTCTTGTTTGTACTTTACCAAAAAAAAAAATGTATGCATAATAATATATTTCGTGTTATTTTTGGTAACTTTCCTCTTACAGAAGATATTTTTAAGTAAAAATATGTATGGATCTTTTTATGGTAAATTAAGATATGTTGGGCTTTCTTAAAAATCAGATTCCAGTGGAATTAAATTATGAATGTAAATGAGAAAAAACCCAAGCCTAGTCATGAAAGTGTAAGCAGTTTCAGATTATAAATTATGCTTTAAAATGTGGTATCTGACCATTTTGTATTTATATGTAAATATAAATACATGTTGCTGCATCACTAATGGCATTAAAAAGGGGGTGAGTTAAGTGTTGGATGTCTGAAAATTTTGCCTCTGTGCATCCGCGTTCGCTAGGGTTGCAGCGGTGAAGAAACGTATGGGTGAACTTGAGCAGGCTCTGTTTCCGGGCAGCAGACGGAGCAGGGGAAAGGCCCTCAAATCCTCATTGGCATCCACTGCTTCTGGTGTGCACAAGAAGAACTGGCATCGTGCATCAAATACCAGGTACACAAAATAATTCCTCTTGGTGCTGCCCCCACCAAGCGTTACTGAAGCACAGTACAGCCACCAGTTTACTGTTTCCACTTTGTTTTTCTCTTTGCAGAAAATGTGCCTTACGTGAACACTGAGAGGGAGCAGAAGTTGCAGGCTGGCATCCCTACTGCGGAGGCACAAAACAGGAGAGTATCCTGGTGGTGCAGTGTTTCCACTGCCAGTAGACTTTTGTTGAGTTCCTCCAACACCGAGCCTCCGCTCTCAACAGAAGCACAGAAGTGGTTTAGTTCTTACCTGTCTACGCTAAGTCAGATTGCCCCCATTGAACAGATCACTGTAGGAACAGAGTTTCAAAATAGTGCACGCTGATTTTTCAAGCCAGGAAAAAATAATACTTCACTGGTGGGAAGACATGAATGTAATGGGGAAGGGGACAGAGAAGAGAAGAAAGATTTTCTTCATAACTTTGAAACTGCCAAGTCTTAAAGAAGGTATGTCCACGTGCTCGCCACCACCACCCCCAAGCAAAGAAAGGTATAAAATGTCTTTTTTAAAAAGAAAAAAAAAAAAATTCTTAATGAAAGCTATAATTACTTTAACAAATTTATGATCTCACTGACATACCAAATAAAAGTTGGTTTTGATCATTTGCTTCTGTAATCACTTAATGTCAAAATAACTTTGGTGGGATGGGGAAGTAGCGTATCTGAAAGTTACAGCACAGATTAAGAGCCCTGGCAGGCTGATCTTAGTAGGCAGGCGATAAATGCAGTTGCCTTTGCCATTTGCTGTTCTTTAACCACCACAGCTCCCCTCAGCTGCGGTCTCTTTGTGCTCATTCCCATTCCTACACAATCCCACGCCCCTTTGCTTGGCTGCCCTACTCCTCCCCTCCCGCCTCGCCTCATCTTTCAGTACCTGTTCTGGCTCTGCCATAAGCTGAGCTGAATTTTTGTGTTAGTCCTACAAACTTTCGAGCCTTCCGTGCTTTTTTTCTTTGCTGTGAGCATGCAACTACAGGTCCTGCTATGGACCAACAGAAAATAAGGAGCCCTGAGCAGCAGCTTGTGACAGGCCTTGTAAAAAGGCAGCACAGGATGGTGCTGCTCTGCTGTGGCTTTTTCTTCTCTGCAACTTAAATGCAAAGCCCACAAACCCAGGTCTGCAGAATTCTCATCAAATTTTACCAGATGAGCTCTTTCAAAGGGAAAAGAAAATAAACTCTGTAGTGTAATTTTTTTTGTTCCCTGTTAGAAACTTCATCATGCTGATTAATGGTTTCCCAAATTATGAATGCTGTGTGAAAAACTGTGAGCAAACAATGCATGCATTCAAATTTTAACGCTCAAACGCAGTGCTCAGGGATTTGTGGGTTGTTTTTTTTTCTTGTACCTCAATTATTGCCATTGTGCTTTTTTTTTAAGTTCAAACTGCCAAATGCTTATGTTTCCCCCCTTATATTCTTCAGGCACTTCTGTTCTGGGGAACCGAAGATTTTGTTGTGCGTACAGTGATTGAAAAATGAGCTGCTTGTGCCCTTGCACAGTGCAGTGAAAGTTAGTCTTTTGGGGCAGGAGGAGATGTCTGTAAAACTTTGTTGTTTTCCAGGGATGAGTAACTGATCATTTTCACACTTGGGGGAAAAAAAAAAAAAAATGCTTGTTGATTCAAAGGGGATGCACCATATAAACAAACATGCTGATAAATTCACAGTATTTTTTCGAGCTGTTCCCATGTGACATGGAGGTATGAAGTGAAGTGAAGTGCAGAGGTACTGGCTCCCAGAATTTTCACAAAAGAAAAGCTTTATGTTCAGACCTTAGCACATTAACTATTTTGGCTGAATCACTGCTGCCATCAGTTTGAACTTGTACACAGGCTGTAGGAGTTCATGCTGTACTGTCACGCGCAGAAGGTGCTTAAACAACCTTGGCTTGTATTAGCTGGAGTGTAAACCTGCAGTTTAAGTGTAAACCAGTACTGATGCTTTTTTTTTTTCCCTAGAGCTTGTGGGCCACTAGGAATTAAACACCTTCGCATTTCG
>JAAGAY010135793.1:0-22011 GCA_011801015.1 Ardeotis arabs | reverse complement strand
CACTGGAACAGGTTGCCCAGAGAGGTGATGGATGCCCCATCCCTGGAAACATTCAAGGCCAGGTTGGATGAGGCTCTGAGCAACCTGATCTAGTCAGGGATGTCCCTGTTCCTTGCAGGGGGGTTGGACTAGATGACCTTTGAAGGTCCCTTCCAACTCTAACCATTCTATGATTCTATGATTTCAGGTGTCTCTTCTACAGTAGCTTCGAGGCAGCTCCGTCACAGAGCTGAGTCCCATTGCAGCAGGCGCCGTGCACAGAGAAAGAAATGACTTATCAACCCTACCTGGCAGCACCTACACTATGGAAAAAGAAACAGCAAAGAGACAAGAAACACAAGGCAACAGGGGACAACAGGGATCTATTTACATGGGTAGAGGTGACACTGTACCGGCAGACTAGCCACTGCAAAGGATAGTGCACAATAAAGGCAAAGAGCCTCAAAAGGGATTTTAAGGAAAACAGTGAAGTGACCGAGGCAATGTTTCCAGGAACATAAATGTGCAGGGCGGTGCAGAGCCAGCACAAAACGAGTTATCTGAGAACCTGGGAGCCAGTTTCAGCGCTGCAAGCGAGGTGACGGATCAGGCTGAAACAGCAAAGTGCTCTGGAGGGGAAGACGGGAGGGAGGAGGATGGGTCTGCAAGGGGAACAGGCCAAGCGACGAAGCGGGATACCGTTCCCACTCCATAACCATCGCTACATGCTAATTCAAATTCCTTGAGACATTTCCTTCCATGCTACCCAACAGAAACAGCATATTTATGGGCTGAATATATTTACATCCTCTGTTTTCCTTCTTCTCTGGGGTTTCAAGTACAGCCCTCTGTGGGCCAGTCTTTCATAATTTCAAACTTCACAAGGCAGACTGTCTTCCTTTGTGGTTCCAAACCTATTTGAGGCATTTAAATAAATAATAAGCATTGATGTATCATGTACATGGACCAAGATGAATAGGGGATTGAGTGCTGATATTTTTATGCTTGTTCTCATTTACTTTTCCAGTCTCTCATGAAATCTGAGTTTAGTATGACCTAGCTAAAACCTTATTCAACTAAAAAATGCCCGCAATGGCTTTGGAGAAAAAAAATTACATTGGATTTAAAGGAGAGAGTGCTATAGGGAAAAACAATCAGTTGTGTGTTGTTTGTTTTTTTTTTTTTAAAAGCTAACACTGTTTATAATCTTGACAAATAAATTAACTGATCAATACTTGAAGACTGAGAAAAATGCAAAGTCTCCTAGGCAGAACCTCTGGCCACAAGAAAGATGTGGAAAAAAAACCCCAGAAAATCTCCTGAATAATGCATTGCATTAAAATTGGCTTCAAATGCTGCTGCAATACTTTGGTTATTTAGAAACAAAGAGAGTTTTTGGTCAGGGCTTTCTTCTTGAGATGCTAGTTTGGGAAACCACCTAAATACTCCTATGAATACAGTTAAGATCCAAGTATGTGGATTTCTAGTACAGTCATATACCTTCTTTCTGGATGTTAGAGGTAAAACCGTCAAACCACAACATATCTACAGCTATTCAGATAAAGTACTCACAATTTAATATTTACTACAGGTTTTATATGAAATGGAATAATCTTTTTTTTTTCCACACACTGAAATATTTCTGAAGGCTTCTGCATTAAATCCTACTTCTCTATTTTTTCATGTAGCTACACGACTCTTCCTTCCCCAAAGGAAAAAGAGAGAAAATCAAAAGTACAATAAAGTCCTTCCAACAACGGCCACAGAATTTGTTCAGAACAGCAGATACTGCCTTGTGCTGCAGGACCATCAGTGAATTCCATAGAATTAAATTAATCATAGAACTCTCCTGAGAGAAAAGCATATTTACATAATACGATCATCTATACGTCTATTTTCAGCTGGCAACCAGGGCAGTAAAGGGGCTGGGGAGAGACTTTCTGTGGCTCACTCAGCGAGCCAGCATCAGCCAGGAACTACAGTGGCAAACCGTTACCCTGCCTACCAGACTACACTTTCTACACAGAGGTTCCCTAAGCCTCAAAAAAATTTTAAGAGGATCTCTTTAATATGCCATTTCTAATAGAAAAACACCAAGTGTAGGGAAATGCTGCAGTGCAGGCTGCAGTTAGAATGAGCCGCTCAAAGCGCCACTCTCCACTTGAAGCGGCTTTAAATTTGCAGGGAAAATGTTGCGGCGATGAAACACTTTCTCTCACATCCAAAGATCTATTTTAATTTTGCAGTCACTGTCGATTGCCAGCAGTCCCAATAGCTGCCTACCCAGAGCTCCGCACGCTGGCTGTACAAACCCTGCGCTCAGAGAGATTAGGTGCATTAAAATGTATCTGAACTGGTTCCGAATTATATTACATGAAGATTTAAAGCCATGTGGAGAAAAGCTGGTCAGGGTCAGACAGTATAGAACAGACAGTTCTCGACTGTTCCCTGAGCTGCTATTACGATTTTTTTAATAATCTCTAAATCCGGTAAAGGCAGCAGCTGAAGATTTTACATAAAGGAAAAAGTCTGAATTCATACAGTTCGTATCTGAACCAACAAGATCAAGCTGTAAAGAATATTAATGGTTTTTCTCTTGAACGCACTTCTGTGCAACTCCCAATTTTTATGGTAATAACAGAGTGAATCATAAAGTAAAATTCATAAAGCCCTTTCCAGCTTACAAGTAACAATTTGTTATGGGGGACATTCAAATTCATTATGTTCCAGACATCTGTTTTTCAGTATTTATTTTGCAGAAACAATGGGGGAATAGGAAGTTGGGTGGTGCTAGTATCTTTTTGCAATACTCGGGAGTTGAATTTTTCATTTTTTCCCCCATCTTCTTCCAGCTAGTAGTTTAAAAAATACTCTACGCTACATTAACTCTATTTATCCATCACATGAAATATGCTCCAAAATACAGTTGTGATTTTACATGAACAATGTGATATGGTTTTGGACAGATTCAGACAATATAGCACAAATTTATGATAACATTTTTGATGAGCTGTATTCTGTTTATCTGCACTGTAGGAAATAAATTTGGAAATAAATTAACATTGTTAATTTAATGGTTTTTTTTTTTTCATCTGCAATGGAAAGTTTTATCTTACTTTAGGTAAATGTTATTTTGGACAAACTAAACTGAGGAATGAGATTTTTCTGACTTGTTTAAAAATGCAGAACAAGCCATGAACAGTAGCCCTGTCTCCCCAGAGTAGACCAAACCCTGCTGAACCTTGTCTTCCACTCTTGAGTGGCTTCCGCAATATGTTCGTGTTCTCCCCACTGCTAGCTGGTAATAACACAAAAATTAAGAACTTACTGTTTCCGAGACAAGTGCTGTTTCATGGGCAAGAAAGACAGGATTATTATAAAGGTGACACAAAGTAAATCTGCCTCCCCGCTTCGAACAAATGCTTAAGACGACTACTTTGACCCCTTGCATTACGCTTGATTGCCATAACTACTCCAATCAATGCTTTTATTCTTGTGGCAAAGAGTAAAAAAAAATAAAAACCACGAGCCTAGAAGTGAATCAGTGTATAGTTTTATATCATCTACACTTGAAAAACACCATCTTCCTGCTCCCCGTTCCCCATACACTAAACCATTTTAAACCAGCTCTTTAAAGCAGCTCACTTGTAGGACTCTTCAAGAGTGCCTCCCAAAGTCAGGCACAGGTTCACAAAATCCTGCTTAAATAAAACCTGAATTGCTGTTTTATAACATTTACAGCAGAGTAACTTGAGGAAGGATTTGCTAGTTTCCCTAGGCCAGCTCTCCCCTGCCAGAGCCAAAAGCAGAAGAAATATCCTATGAATAGAAACAAGGGCTGCCTGGATCTCTCAAAAGAGACTGAACCCCTCAACAGTAACACTGCATTTGCATGTTGCTTTCATATAGATCTCCATGTAACTATGTACAGTTACTTGTACACAGTATTGGTATTTCCTAACTGTTCAAAACAACCCCCCAACCCACCCCTCACAACACGACTGCCCAACCAATTCCAATCACAGCACTTATGGCCAAAGTCACTATCAGGGTCCTGCCCCTGGATCTGCAACACCTGAACTCCACCTGAAAGGACTAACAGGCCCCTAGTTTGGCTTTTATTTGTCTCAGTAAATACACTGGATTTGGGCACAGTTAAGTGGTTGTAAAAACCAGGCTGATCTTGCCTTATTATTGATCGAGTACAAACCTAGAAATGAAGACTATACAACACAGAATATTAAAATACTTTCCTCTGTCAAAGTGCAATGAAAAAAGAAGGTTTAAAAGACAGATATGAATTAATTGTACATATTTTACTACTTCCTAGCTTCATCTGTACTAGTTTTTCCCATTAAGTACACCCTCTGAAGATAGTATACTTAAAGCAGTTTATAACCAGGAAGCAAATATCCAAAATTTTATTGAGAAACAGCAAGAGACATTTTCATCTCTTGTTTTCACATTGCATTTCTTAAACATCCCAATGTCACAGTAACTCATCCAAGGCAGCGATGTGAATTCCTAGGTCCTGTTTACACTGTACAAGGAAAGCATATTAATAGTTTTCCACTGTGATTAGAACACAGTGCGTGTGTCCTTCAGTCCATAACAATTCCCTATCCTGTTTACTTAAAAAATTTACCCATCACAGATCTAAAAGGGAAGCGCTTTCACACTGCAGTAATACTGAATTCAAGTCAATTTTTCATGGAGCTATAGATTGCTTTGATGCAGTCTGAGCCAAGGCAGAACTATATAAACTTCAAGTGGTCATTAGATCAAGCTCTTCCTTCTCACTTAAAAACATTTTTGTGTTAAAATCTCAAAGCAGAAATTATATCCCCTTGCCCTGCATAAAAAAGATGAGTCCCCTAACATCCTTTTTCTCCCAACAACTACTATCAGCACCTTTCTGTACAGGAAGAAAATGATGAAAGCAAGAGTTGGTGCTGAGGGACGACAAACAGCAACGGCGGGGCTGGGAAGCCTGCCCTCCCCATCCCTCATTCCCAAGGACTCGCACTTCAAACCGAAAAGCAGTAGAGATTTCCCGTTATCACTGGGAACATCCCCTTTTTTTCCTGCTGTTGTGCAGTCGGACAAGGCCGTTGCCAGGGCACCTAACCTAAGGGAGGCTGGGAGAGCACGCATTTGTTGCAGGCTCTGACATGACTGCAATTTATTGCTGCCTTATCACCACCAGAAAAAAAATGAAAACGAAAGGACAAAAAAAAACAACTAAAGAAAAAACCTTTCAAACTGTGGGTGTAAAAAAAAAAAAGAAAAAAGAAAAAAAGACTTAATTTAGTTTCCACATGGTAATGTAAACTACTATTTTTAAAAGCAGAATTCTCTCAATTATCTCACTTCAGTAAAAGCAGGCCAGCAGGAGCCCCGTGCAATATCCCCTCGGCCGTCCAGCTCCTCCAGCCGCTCTGCTTCCCAAGCTGCTCCCTGTTCCCCCCCACCAGCACTTCTACTCTGCACCCCAGCAGACGACCCTCATGCCCCCTCTCACCCTCCTACGCCAAAAGGCTGTCTCTGTACTCTGCTCCTCCCTTTCTCCCGGAAAGGTCTTATTTCTTTCCCCATCTCCATTCTGCTCCCTTCTTCCATGCCTCATCCTACCCACCCTTCAGTTTCCTTCATCACTATTGTTCCCACTACTGTTCCTAACATCATTCCTTAAGCGTGGCCCTTTCCTTCCACTCCTTAGTTCCTTCTCCCTCCCCTCCATGAGGGCACTCCCTATGCTTGGATTTCTGCTCCTCTCCCTAGGACTCCATCCCCCCTGTTTTCCTATTTCCCCTCCTCAGTTGAGCCTCCCTCCCCCTTTCTGCTCCTCCTAGAAGATCATCTGCTCGGCTCCAACCTGGGTCAGAAACCACCCTCCCACTCTGCAAGTTAAAATGAGGCTTCACCCAGAGGAAAAAGAGAGGATGAAATTCCTCTTACTGTCAAGTAAGAAGAAAATCTATTTTTCAGTGCAGGTAAGAGAATGAAACCTTGGTTTTTTTGATGTTATGATTTATGAACATGTCAAAGGTTGTGCCCAGCTGTGCTTGGGCTGTTTCTAGAAATGCTGGCAGCTGGATGCCGTACAGCATGCCATCATTTGTAATAGCCGGCATGCCTTCATTTGTAATGACAATGTTGCTACCTCTTTTTATTCAAATAAACATTCATTCCAAGGTCGTCTTCCTACTTTAAAAAAACTGGTTTTGTATGTTCCATCACTATGAATTTTATTGTCTTTTTCCTAGTATAAACACATAGAATGGCAGTTCCTTTCCAAAAAACCCATGTTTTTGTCACATTCTGAGGTCACCTTCCTTATCAGTTTTTCAACAGTGTTCTAAGTGCTGTTGCCGTTCACTTGGGAGAACCATAGGATCCAGCAAGTCCTAATTTCAGACGAAGGTCATTTGCACAAACAAGCTTTTGACCACAGATTTGCTGCAGCATCATGTTGTGTCAGTCTCACCTGAAAGGCCAACATGGAACTCGAGGCCTGAAAACCACAGCTGGGTCTAACCCAGCTATCAACATTTCTACACATAGTTTATCAGCACGAGTTATCCACCCAGGATATGACCCTATAAAACATTAATTTGGAAATTACATCAAATACAGATTAGAATTATAAAAGGTCAAGACATGAATGATGGAAATGGGAAAATGTGAATCCAGTAGAATTAATGTGTTAAAATAACTTTTTTAAATACACAAAGCAGACATCCCATCGCAACTGAAGTTTGTGGTGATTTTAGAATTAATTCTTTTCATAGTCACTGTGTGTGAAAAAACTACTTCCAAGCACTAATATTCATTGAAAAAAAAAGTGCTATGTTTTGCTTACTACAGAACTCAAACTCCTACATAATGAAACTTGAGTAGCAGGCAAAAAAGCAAACAACTCCCCCCACCCCCAGTCAAACAAAAAGTCCTCCAGGGATGGTTAGGGGATGGGGAAAAAAGCGTTTGTTCCATTGTAATGCAGAAGATGCATTGAGAGTTAATCAGACACCATACATTACCTCCCCTCCTCTACCTTTTCATTAAGCAGCTGTCTTCATCTTGTGCATTCTGCTGGTGGTTAGGATAAGGATGAATAATTCCCTTAACTCTCTTCCTCCCCAGATTAAATAATTTACAAGTCTGAAAAAGAGCCTCCAATTTGCTGTGCACTCCTCAACAGACAGAACAGGAATTCTTTCAGTACTCTTTTAAAAAAAACTGGCATTGCCCTTTCAAGCAGTGGAAGGAGCTCATAGAGCACTCCTCACCCTTAGACAGCACTGCAGGCAGTTGCTCCTTTCCTATCGCTTCCCTGGGCACCTGGCTGTCACAGGTCTGTATATGCCCAAAATTTAGATTAACCGTTGCTGCTCACATACATGGCAGCAATAAATGGTGATGTACTCCTAGCAAGAGAAAGACTTAAACTGTTTGCAGTGTTCAGTTACAATATAAGCCTTGGTGGCAATTATTGGCTGTCTGGGAAACAGCATAATCTGGGCTTCTTCCACCGCGGCCAGAGAAACGGGCTCATTCAAACACATCTCGTCAAAGGAACGGTTTAATACACCAATGAACACCATCATGAAACGACCCTCAGTATCCTAATCCTTCTTCCAGAATTTCAATCCTTTTTCAGAACGGACAGGCTACCTCGACGCAAAATCCAAACCAGAAAATTAACAGTGAGCAAATGAACTTACAAACTGGAAGCAGCTTCGGACGCTCGGCTCGATATTGCTGCCCCCGAAGGAGGCCACTTCCCCCAGCTGCCGAGGGATCTGGATGGAGTCGTGCAGCAGGAGCCCCAGCCGGCGCTGGTCACAGAAGCCCGTGGAGCTTGCCACTTGCTTGAACAGGTCTGGAGGAAGGAAAAGGACACCAGAGCTAAAGCATGACAACCAGGATATGGCAAACAGTTTGGAAGCTTGCATCATTTCAAAGTCTCACAAGTGCAGTCAACAGCCTTGGTGGACACATGTCGTCCCGTGATAATTTTTAATAGCATTACTAGCCTCCCCCTGGGAAGAAAGGCCATTTTAACACAGCCCCTCTGGTATTACCGATGCTAGCAGCTGTGATTCTACAACACAGCTAACTAAACAGCAGGATCTTTGAGCCACAACAACATAAATGTTTTCAAAATATCATTTAACGGGAAAATAATTTCATAGAGCGTACAGCACATTTTCAAGTCTTAGCAATCAATGTACAACTCAGAGAATCGATTCCCTTTCAGATGAATTGAACTGAAAAACAAGAGCTCCCTAACTTTGATGCATCATAATCTTTTAATCTAAGAGTATTTCTAAAATGAAAGAAAAACATTACAGTGCCACAGAACCTGCCATCCACCGGGAATGTTAATATCATATTAAATTTTAACTTCTGAAGTGAAATGTCACTCGAAGCCATGTTCTGCTATTGCATCATTCTAGAAAATAATTCTTATAGGACAGAATAATCATCCCTTCGTAAACTCAGTTTAATTTGTTGGGAATTAGTTATACTGCGTATACATTGAGGAGGTTTTAGAGTTCATAATAAGAAGAAAAATCAGATTTGCATTAACTGAAATATTTATTTGGTAATATCCCTGTTGATAGTACATGACCTGAATAAATTCTCCTTACTTTTTGAAGAGTTTAAAAAAAAAAAAAGCTAGACAGCTAGAATAAAATAATACCCCTTTTTTTCGAATTGCCTTAATATTTCACCCAACACCAGGGATACAATTATAAAGGTGCTTCAGGACTGCTTGAGATAACTTTCCAAGCACTGCTTTGACACCTGTTTTCTTCTGAAGGAATAAAGGAATGGATATAGAAAGGATTATTTTTTAATTACATGAATTTCATTCTTGCCAAGTCTAGTTTTATAATAAATAATTTCAGAATAAATCCTTCCATCACCCCTGCAAGCCTGAAGACTTGTGCTGTAGCACAACCAGCTTTGCTCTCCTGCACAAATGAAAGGAAAAAAAATTAAGGGGTGCAACTCATCACATACCTGCAGCAATACTAGTAGCAACTGCACTACAACTTCAGCATGGATAGTGAAGCCAAGCCACACCCTGGCAGAGACAATTCCTTCCTCTCCCACAAACTAGTCAGCTTTCAATTTCTCCATCATTAAAACATTAAGTGTTCTACAGCCTTAAAAGGGGGGTTATGCATTACCATGCACACATACTGCAGAAGACTACAAAATATGAATAAATGTTTTCCTTTATCACTTTGAAAATCCTCAGTGAAATACCATTTAAAAAATATCTGTACTGAGTAATTTTCTTTAAAGATTTTCTGAATACTTTTTCAAAACACGCACAGGAAACATCTAGAGACCTAAACTGTGACATTCATAGTGATTGCCCTAAACCTGATCCAATTATACACAGTCATGCACAAACTCCATGGTTGGAACGGTCTGTTTTTTTCTTTAGTGTTCTTCAAATTTCTTTGGTAGAAGAATAGAATAATAACAACTGATGAAGAACTGCTATGGTATTGGGTCAACTCCTACAGGTTGGTTTTTTAGGGTTTTTTTTTTTTTTTTCAAATGCATAAATGAGTGATACCAGTTAATTTAACCAGAAAGTTACTCTTGAGAACTACTCTTATCAGGAGTTCTTTTCTGGATCCTAGCCTCACTAATGAACTGATTCATTAGTCAGATGAAACTAAAACATCGAGTAGAATTTTTTCAAGTATTTCAGGATTCGGTCTATTAAAATATGTAGAAGTTGCATATTTTTAATATTTATTTAAAGGCAGCAACTATATTTAAATACAATGTACATAACAAGACTTTGACCATCTTGTGGAAAATATTTTTTAAAATCAATATATTTTAAAATGGTGTAATGCAAGATGTCCTATAGACAGGCATTTTTGTGTATGAAAGTGTGCTAACCCAGTGGACTCCAAAGGGGGGTTCTTGTACCCCAGGGAGTGTGCCAGACAATCCATTAGGGTTCAGTAAGAAAATATTTTTTGTACTGTTAATAACTTAAATTTAAAAAAATTTAAATAGTGTTTATTTAAACTTTATTGCATCCTTTTTTAATTTCTATTTTTGTATGTTTCGTAACATACATAATATATTTAGTACAGTGGTACACGTATATAATTTATAAATAAATATACATCTATTGGGGGTGCATGCTCAAAACTTTTTTACTGGTTGAGGTGTGACTGAAAAAGTTTGAGGACCACTGTGCTAAACTACCTAAAACCATACTGAACAAATAACTTAAAAGTACAAGGTGAAGCAAATTAACACACTTTGTATCTGAACTATCTAAAATAATGTCTCTGTATGCTACTTAAATGTTTACACAATAAAAAGGAGGAATAAAACCGGAATATAAACATAAAACCAAAATAATGACTTTGACTTACATCTGTATTTATCTTCCAGGTGTGCTTTACAAAGGGATATAACACCAGTTTTGAAAGATAAGACACGGATCCTTCCTGTTCGACCCCTAATGAAAAAGAAACATTGGCTGATCATATGATCCATTCATGTCATAGTTTCTTTACTATAACCAAGTTCACTGCAGTGCTGTAGTCATCATAAATCATAGAATCATAGAATGGTTAGGGTTGGAAGGGACCAGAACCATCTTGCACAGCACATGCTGGCCAGTTATTAGGTAAGCTAGAAACAAAATATGAAATATGGTTGTGGCTTCACAGGCACAGTTGATTTAGATTGTGCTGTTGTAACAATTCAACCAGAATTGGTCTCATTCGGAAATAATTACTCACCTCCTTTTTTATGATAAAAGTCTTTACCCTATGCAACTGCTGCTGAGCTATTCTCAGAGAAGATCAAGTCCCTGACAGACAAGCAAACCATCTCTTTTGCCAAAGACAATATAGCTTCACTTTCACTAGAAATCAGATGTAGCGGTTGTTTTTGGGAAGTCTTTGCTTACTGTCTGTTAGCCCTGCCCTGACCTGTGTGAGCAGGCAACAGGGAGCTAAGCACGAAAAAGGAGCCTCTGCCAGCAGCGTGCAGCGACAGAGGTGCTTGTAAGACATTCAGATGGATGATGAAGCTTGCCTAGAAGTCACAAGAAGGCAGGCAGGCTGTACAGTTATGCCATTAACAGCACTGGCATGTTTTCTGAGCTCCTTCTTGCACCACTCGGACCTGTCCTGTGCAGTGCCAAGGGACTGGTATGCTCCACATCAGTCCCCGTGCTGCCTCTGGTCAGCCTTTTCCTCACACTCGCTGCTGCCTTGTTACATGCCCACGCTATTACTTTTGTTTTTTAACGTGATTGTGGTAAGAACAACCTCCTCTGCGCTGCAGGCAACGCAATGACAAAACTTCACATCATCTCTCAGTCATCTGGTTTAGCTCAATTTACTTCCAGTTGCTGGCTTCCCCCAAGACTTTTATTTCTGATAACATTTCAAATATATAACATCTATTGCAAACGAAGATGTATACAACACAGGAAGCTAATGCCCCAAACTGACATTTTTGAAGCAGAGCCTTATCAACAGTTTCGAAGCATCACCAGTAAGAGTACCACTGGAAACAAGACAAACCACGTACAGGCGTGCCACAGTCATGCATCAGGCTGCACTGTTCGGCAAAGACGTATGTTGTCTTTTTAATCCTATGACAGCATTATAGGAGCCAGCAGTGCTCGTTTACCCACACATCTCCTCCGCAAACCCTATAAAAGGTGCGGATGGAAACTGGTGGACAAAGCCAAATTTAGAATTTGCAGCCTTTTACTACTGAATCTAGCATTTTTCATAACAAGTAAGCATTTGTTGTTTACCTATGCTTTCCACACTCTACTCCTCTTACTCCTCTCCCTCAAATCTCTTCCAAATTAATTACGGTCTGTGCCCTGAGAAACTCCTGCTGATGAATACCAGGCTCATGTAAATTATACAGGAGAAGAACGTAGAATGAAGAATGATGATTTCCCTGCAAGGCATATTAAATTGAAACTTCCACAAATCATGAGTTGTTCAGTTCACTCTTCTCTCCTCCCAAGTCAAACCAATAATTTAGCATGCAACTGCAAATGAGCATGAGTGACTGATCAATTAAAACAAATCTGAAACGTGTTGGATTTGCAGAGCTGTGCCCATAATTAGATCAGTCATTGACTGTGAATTTGATTAATATCTTTACAAACTACAGTTTTCAATTATAAGAAAAGTAAAGATTCAGTACATTTAATTAAATGTCTCTAGTACCGCTGTGCACTTCGGTTGATCTCTGACTATTAAGTTTACAATGAAAACTAAACACACGTAACCCCAAGGTCACCCCTCTTACCAGCGCAATTCAAACCTGAATTTCAGCAAAATAGCTACAAGCTTTCCTCACACATAAAACACCTCTCTGTTTCATTGTGTCCTGCAATATACAGTTCCCTAGCATACCCAGGGAATCGCCTGGAGGCAGCCAATTATAATTTCTAATGTTGTACTTTCAGTCCAATGCAACATGGAGAAAACTAGACTGGACATGGCAAATCTAAAACGGACGGTCCACCTTAGGAGCAGCCTGTCAAATGACCTTTAGTTCCCTCGCTGCCTCCAATGTGGCTGATCTGGATTAACATCCCTACCACATCTTTTTTGTTTTTCACTAACTGGGTGTCTTTGTTTATATGTTATTTATAGTCGAGGATAATTCAGAAGTGGATCAGAGTTCTGTGAAAGCCAAAGCAGATTAAAGAAATAAAATCTGGCTCTTAAATGAATACAGCCCCATTCCCTGCTACTGGTACACTACACAAAAATATAATATAATCTCAGCAATCCACTTCACAGGATACTGCAGCTGCTGCAGAGGATGCTACAAGCAACTGCCTTATTGGAGGTGATCCTGCAGGAAGAGACTGTACAAATCTGTACTTTTTTTCTTTTGTTTATTCTGCCACAGTAATGAGCATGCTGGCTGAAGATTGCTGATAAGAACTTTAAAAAACAAATAAAGACTTCCACTGACATATTTTTTTCCACTAAATTCACCAAATACAAAAATAATGGCTTACTGTAAAATTAGCTTACAAAATCTGTGTTAAAATCTGTCTATGTATTATGAGCAATATCATTAACTCAATGAATAGGAATGCCCATTAATTTTCTTAAGGTAAAATTACTCTGTTTTATTTATACTTATAGGTACACTTTTTTGACTACATCTCTGATGAAATATTTCTCAAATCTCCTGACTGTAAGCACATTAGATTATAGATGAGTCTCTTCCATCTTTGAACAAGAATTATAGATTGAAAGCTACAGAAAATGGACAGCTCTGAAGAGCTGTCCATCCAGAAGCACAGACACATGCATGAGTCTATATCATGATGTTCATACTGTTGCCTCTTGACAATTCTCTTGAATTTCTTTATCTAAATAAATTTAAAAAGCCATGCAAAGCCATGACCTACTGAGTCAGTCCCTGAATTGCTCTGAACACAGAAATCTGCTAAAAAAGTTCTGCTTTCCAGCTCTCTCATTGCTTACCTTAATAAATCTAGGATTGTAAGCCTAACCAAGGCCTGTATTGATTGAGCTAAATGCAGCTATTAAACCACTAGGCTTATTAAACTTTCACTTTTTTTCAGCTCCAAGCCATTCATTTTCTGAGGCAGATGGCTTGTTACCCATTCCCCCTTCTCCTTGTGCTGTTGGGAAAGCTCCTGAGCGCCCCGTGCTCAGAGCACCCATACGTACGTGTCGTAGACATTCAGCAGCCAGTTGAGGCACATGTCCACACAGAGAGGAACGTTGACCAGGTTATTGTGCTCTTGTTCCAGACGATCGTAAATGGTGGTCAAGCAGTTAATGATCTGCAGAATATCCATTGGCTGGTCATTTTGTTTGAGGTTGTGCTGGTCCAAGGCATCGCATGCAGCAGACAGACTCAGGAGATCCACTGTTAAAATAAAAAAATGCCCCACAATAAAGGTTGAAGAGAGACAGTGGTTGCATTACCCATACCCAATTGTAAACAGAACAATTTACTTGGCTTACATGCCTGGCCAGAACACATTTTATGTCCCCTGAAAGTCACGTGCGAGACTGGCTGGTTTCAAGAGTCCTACAGGTGCATTGTTTATTCAGCTGTGGTCTGCGAGGGCAGTGTTTATAAAAGTGAAATCTGTTTCATTTTTAGCTGTAAAAGTACCTATGATGCTATTGGATCCGATGGAAATATTACACATAAATTATTAGGTAAGTAAAAATTACGTGTTTCACGTTTTATGTTCCTATAGATAGGCTAATATTTGACTACTGCATTCACCAAATGTGCTCTGAACACAACACACGTCATCAGCTCTCCTGAGATGTGCTGTCCATTTCTTATAGAAGTTGAGCAGTCTTAACCAAACCAAACTCCACAAGGAATATGCAAACAAATCAAAACTTAACCGGGATTAACCTCTCTTGTTACTTTTCCTCTGGGGAGAACAGGTAAAGAAGGTTCCAGAAACGTTAAATGGTCTACTTCAATATTTACTGATGAAATTTATCCATTTTTAATTGTGCAGAGCATTTATATCTATAAGTAAGTATGCCTTTACAGAATAAGACACATTTAAACTTATGGGTCAACATACAAGATTGTTTTTTGTCACAGACATTTAAAAACTTGATTTTCACTCTAATTTAAGTCAGTTGCATTTTGAAATTTGGATGGCCAAGGCAAAACAGAACTTCCGTTTCTCAACATCTAGTCTCTGCATACTAACATCACAGCAGCATCACACGTAGGGAGATAACAAATCAGAGAGTTATGGGGTGTTGGTTTACAAAGTAAAACAAGAATAAGAACAAAAGAAATCAGAAAAAGGAGACTTTTGACACAGATCTTCCCGCTGCCACACAAAAACTCTTTGTAATTCCTTGCAGTGAATTTCCAGTGTGTGGGCAATGCAGATATTAAAGCCCAGACGCTGTTAGTCCTGCTCATACCATGAGCGGCCACAAAGTGTAGCACGATTCAATATGACTTGAGGGAGTAGGATCTGGTCCAAAGCAAACTGCCCAAAATCACCCAAGAAATTCATCTCAAGACTGGGATATGAACTGACCCAACTGCAAGGCCATTTTTTCTCTCATTGGAATAAAAATGTATTTTTACTGAGTCCTGGTGAGCAACATCTCTAAGCAATGCAAAAAAAAAAATGTGCAGGGGGTAAATGCAGAACCCCATACCGGAATTTTTCAAGAAATTCATCCAGCTTAAAGGCACGTTTGCCAAAGACAGACTTGAGTATCCTATTTTATCAAGGATGAAGCTGATCCTTTAATGTCCTAGTGGAGAAGAAAAATACTTTAGCTGCACACCGGCTGCTTGGTAATGCTGCATGGACACTATGGTGGGATTTCATAATTGCCAAAAGAATTTCAGGAGTATAAGTTTCATTGGAAATCAATAGGGACTTCTGCTACTAAATCCCTTAAGCACTTCTGAAAATTTCATCCTATGGGCCTGACATACCTAGTGCTAGATAGCATAAGAAAAGCTTGGAATGCTATCATCATTATTATACCAAGAAATCTAACTTTGAATCTGTGGTTTTGTGCAGGGCCTTACAGGAATTTAACTTTTTCCACATAGCATATAGATATCTATTAAAATAAAATATTTTCAAATATTATGTTTAACCCACTAGCATACAAAATACAGCTATTCTAAGGTCAATGTTAGGTCCCACAAAAGCATATTTACCAGACTCATTCCTGAAAGTCTCAGAAAGATGCCTTTCTTCTCATAATTTATTAGTCAAATTGGAAATAGAGCACCGCCTTCACAACACCTTTAACTGCAAGCTTTAGGCTGAACTCTCAGTTCCTTTGAGACTATGACTCAATGGTAATTAAACGAACCCCTCAGGCATCTGAGTGGCAACTTAATTATATATGCAGCCACCGCTAAACAGGGGTCATTCCACTTCGTGAAAGCTTTTCCCGCTAATAAGCATCAACTTCTGAAAAGCCTTTCACTCCGCTCTTCATCAACCTCCTGTCCTATCTTGAAGTTAATAACACATGTTCATCTCGTAATAAGCAAAAAGTGCTTGCCACCACATTCTGCTTTAGGGAACTTCTTTTTATGGGAAGAAGAGTGGCTCTGGCCTTTGGCACGCTAAGCTCCTCCTGCATCTTTCCCACCAAGATTAAAGAAATGTTGAGGGGTTCTCTCCCAGAACCAAGAATTCCGTATTTCTTTCCTGAAAGCAAATATGGAGGTCCCATGAATGACTGACTTTCAAAAGACAAGCCCCAACAGTCAGATACATACTAAAGAGCTGCATATTCATTGTCATTCAGTGATTTGCAAAGATTTAACTGAAATAAACCATACCACTTTATGCTTTGTACTTTTTGTGGGTTCCCTGCCACTCTTTTGTTCTTTTCTATTTAAAATTACAAAACTGACTCCAAAATTTGTGTAAGCAGTAGCTTCTAGCTTATTTTGAAATCTAAGTGATCTCTAGAGAGGCCAAAGAGAAAGGTTAGAGGAAAAAAAAAGTTAGGACGTTTGTAACTATGGACCAACCTGTGGCCAGATTGCAGGAAAAACATAAAAGGTAACGTGGAATAACTGACCCACTGGAGGACAGAAATTACAATTAACAGGTGAGAGAAGGTATTCTGTGGAGGTCACATACTGAACGTGGGGAAAATTCAACATATAACTGCTGATAAAAAGTATTAATGGTGTTGCCAGAATGCAAGATCATCTCCTCTGTAATCTGCTGCTGTTGGTTGATACGTTAAAAAAATATATTTAATCTAGTCTGTATAAAATTAGAGGAAAAAAGCACCCTAACAGAAGTTCTTGAATATCTTCTCTTGCTGCATCTCCAAGAAAAGTTTGTGAATACATCTCATTTTATAGACATCATAATATTCAGATGTGGCTTGCATTTGAAGATCAGATCTTTTAAACCAGCAAAACAAGAAAGTCAACATGCTTTGATGTGATTATCAAAGGAAACCATACATTTAAAAAAAAAAAAAACAAATGGTGCAATAGTTACACCTGGCATGCCCACAATCATTTCAAAGGCTGAGATGATATAGCCACACACTAGATTCTCCTAAGGTAACATTTATTTGTTAAGGATTACGATTTTCCATATTCTTCTTTAGGTTTAATATCCTAGTGTCTCAGTGTTCATTGGTCTAATTTACAAACTGAAAAGAACTAAGTCTAAGAATAGTTCATTTTTAAAAGTGTTTCTATTCTTGCCCCTGAGGAAAAGGCCACACCTCCACTCCTTCAAGCCTTCTATTGCGCAGACATCTTTAGAGTGCTTCTCAGTAGACAACACTGCTTTTTATGAAGTTTGCAGAAAATAATATATATATATACACACACACACATATTTCTTAAAACTCATGCAATTTTAAAACAGAAATAAAAAGTAAGAGCTGAAATCAGCATCTAATGCAGGTGGAATTTAGGGATCTTTGGCTATGGGTAGGAGCCCCAAAACCCAGCACTGTGCCCTATTCCTACTAGTGCCAAACTGCAGAAAAATAATTTTGTAATTAGTTGGGCTTTTTTTTTTTTTTAAATCTAATTAAACTGAGTTCACAAGCAACACTGAAATCACAGAATACACAAATACAATGACGGTGTCTCCAAGCAAAAATATTTGTAAGAACAAAGACTGCTAACCAAATTCCTTAAATACTTCTCCTTAGATACGAGTATGAAGAATGTGCTAAAGTAATCAGCGTAAGCGCCACTGCATGTCTCTGAAAACATCCATTCTCAGAAAATCTACCTCAGTGTAACCTCGAGAGATGAACTGGCTTCAGTGCAATTACAATTCCACACCGTAAAGTCCAAGATGAGTCTAGAATTACTCAGCTGTAGGAATCAGGGTAATACAGATGCAAAGTTTTGCACTTCCAGCCATAAAAACCTGTCACAAGTTACACTTATTCACTGCCAGCTAGAGAAATCTGTAATTCCAAAAATTTTAGCTCTTTACTTCAGTGATGCACTGATTACAAATACCTTTCACTGCATATCACTCCAATTTCTTTACACTACCTTTCCACAATGAGTGTGGCAGGAGTGCTGTGCCATGGAAAGATGTTTGTATTTCTAATCATCAAAATTCATTGTCACTGCATTCACACTGAAACCTTTTATTACATTACAAAAGATTTTCACTTATTGTTTATTTTTTCCTTTTTTTTCTTTTATACTTTTTTATAAATTCAGAAGTTCAGTCTGTTCACAAGTGGAATTCACCCATGCTGATAAGCCTAAAAGTAAACATGCTCAAAAATATCGAGGTTTGACTCAGTTCCAGAAAGCATGTGAGCACAAATCCAAACTTGAGATAAATCAACAGTTGAGACATTTGCAACTGTGTCAGAAATTTAACCCTGTAATTAAACACCAAATAGTGAATGTTAAGATATTTTCATAATCTCCCAAACCATACTGTCTAATAAACTGTTTGCTTTGGCAACTAATTGGCCTACCAAGAAAACTATGAGCAAATTATTTAGATATCAGGTTACAATAAGCTGACAAGGAAATGTAACTCCAGTGACAGGTAGAATACCATACACCAGCTGAGAGAATTAAAATGTTAAAATATGCATATCACTAACGTATGGCTGATGAGAGACTTCTGAATATGACCAAAAGCTGGGGAAAACTGAAGCTAAATGTTTATTGCGATGATCTTGTTTAAAGGCAACAGCCCCTCAGGGTTCAAGATTCAGCTTAACAAACCATTAACAACTCCAGCTCTGGAGTGATTATTTCACCCCAACTCTCACTGTTCCAAATACATACAATCCTGTTCCTTTGGTGTTGAGATGTAAAGCTGTGGCTGACGCAGGACGTGGCTCCAGCAAGGAGCACAGTGAAAATATCCAGCTAAAGAGTATAAAGATGAGAAACATGTAGAGAATGTCAGCTTTGCTTCTGATCCGCCGCTCTGTTTTACGAGGGACAGACCTGCAGACCACACAGCACTTTGGTTTGGCAAGTAACGTGCAAACTGGTGGCAGCAGAAGACCCTTCAGCTGAGAGGTTTCCATGCACCAGGTAGATCTGGGGGAGCATGGGGGTGTTTTTCTGCTTCTGAAAGTTGTGAATAAACTTGTGCATTGGTCATAAAGCCTTCCCGGCAGCGGGTACAAGCACATACTTACAGCAGAGGGCTTTCTGCAGTCTGCGGAGTTTCATGGCAGTCCTGTATGCTGAGAACCTGACGTTGTTCAGGTCAGCTGTAGGGGAGGAAATATTAAAAGATCAGCTTTACACCTTAGAAATAACCAGACTCACAAAGATGTTGTTAAATTAAACTAGAAGATTATACCAATTTAATTGGTTGAAAGAACAGACTGAAAAAAAAAATCATAGAATCATAGAATCATAGAATGGTTAGGGTTGGAAGGGACCTTCAAAGGTCATCTAGTCCAACCCCCCTGCAAGGAGCAGGGACATCCCCCACTAGATCAGGTTGCTCAGAGCCCCATCCAACCTGGCCTTGAATGTTTCCAGGGATGGGGCAGAATATTAGAAACTCTACTTCACTGAGCAAAGCCCCTCAAACCTTGACAATCAACCATCCAAAAGAAAAACACTGAAGTTCTGAAGTGTTCCTGTCGTTCAAAGGCACTGAACTTAAGAGCACTAGAAAGGACAACATCAGTGACGGCAGCAGTGTTGTCTGAAAATACCACAGCCTTTCACACGGCAGGCACCATGGCAGGCACCATGGGAGAGATAAGAACCTGAAACTCCTCCTCGTCTGCCCGATTCACCAGCCAGGCTGCGTGATAGAGAGAAGAGCAGGCGGCTCTCAGCTACTGATAAAAAAAAAAAAAACAAAAAAACTTTAAAAACGAAAAACAGTGAAATTTTTGTGCCTTCCACCTGAGCAGACCTCAGTCATGGCATGACATATAATGCCTCCCTGGTGAGAAGCCACCTCACCCAACCAGGTGAGTTCCCAAGTTCCCACCTCCAAAACGGCAGGGAGCCGGTGGGCTGCAGCAGCACGGTGGGGAACAGGATCCAGCAAGGAATGAATGGTGTGGCATGATTTTTGCTGGAGCCTTCTTCCACAGTTAACAAAATACGGACATCAGCACAAGCCCCCACTGAGTAGTTCAACCATGGCTTTCAAAAACCTCCTGGGACACTGCAGGGACGAGGTGGGCTGCACACCAAACCAGTCACACCACACCAGAACTTATATAAGCCTCTCAGCACTTGTCATGCTCAGTACTGGCTACCTGAACATTATTCTGCACCAAATTCTGATTATTTTCCCAGCAAGGCACAGCAACTGGTCTGTAAACTATGAAGTCAACACTAGATAAAGCTCAAAAGAAAGGAGGAGTTGTCTTGGACCAAATCTGGCCAGGAAATTGCATTTCCATCTTTCTCTTCCGTGAAACCAGAGTGAGGAAGATGCTCTTATTGTAATCTTGTCCCCAACTTTGCTGAGGGTGGCCTGCCTTGGGCAAACTCCATTTACAACAAGAATGAAGACAAAATTCACTGAAGTGAAGCTGCAACTACTTCACTGAAGTAGTGGCTAAATTCCTGCCATCAGTACCAGTACACTGGCTAACTCATAATTTACAACTAGATTGGGCACATCAAGACTACAGAGCAGATCCATCACCGCTTATGTAATTCAGAACCAAACTCAGGACGCAGAAGTGAGAGCGCAACACTGGCAAAAGGCATGCTTTTGGCCCTGCCACCTACCCAACTAAGCCCTGGACACAGACACTCTTGGGCATTTGAGTGGTCTAGGGACTGTTCCCAACAGATTGGTTGGCATCTTGTAATTTCAGGGTTTTCTAGCACAGAAACTGAGTGTTTGTGCCAGCCAGCTTCCGCACCCAGCAACACCCCTGAATGCATTTAGTTTACTGATGAAACCCATGGGGCCCACAGAGTTAATGATGGGAAAGAGTTTGGAAAATGTAAACTACTATGTAAATACAAAAAGAACATTAAAAAAAAAAACAAACAAAAACTATCTGGCTCAGAATAAAAGTCCATTTAGCCCAATAAGCTGCCTCTAAGCCTGGCAGACTCTTAGAGAAAGAATATGATGAAAAACAGGGCAAATACAAACCCATTCCTTGCCGGCATATGCGCTGAGGTGTTATAAAGCTGTCTGCAAGGTGGTAGCTCGCGTATAACTATCCCAACATCATTTACAATGCTGTACGTGCACAGGTAGCAGAGGGAATATAGTCTCAATTACATTAATTTTAATTAAGCTGTTCTGAGTGAGTAATTTGAGGTTTGATAATGCAGTAGTTTTGTATACTGTAATAAAAGCTGTGGAACATTGCTAAAATACATCTCACAGCAGAAGGGAAAGTTTCAGCTTTGTGTATCATTCCTTCTTCTTTGCGCAGATCCACACACCTTTTTAATGTGCAGTTCTCCTGTGTATTGTTCCTGCCAGCTCCCTCTCTCACAATTATCCTGACAGGTCCAGAAGCCTTAATGTGGTGTGGAATACAGTGAGCAATTTAAATAAAGGTAATTAATTTGTCTTGAAGGGAAATTAATAAAACAGCCTCTCTCTCAAACACACTGTGACTTCAGTTACGTTTTGTACTGTTGTTGTAAATCTGCATTTGTATTCTGGTAAAAAATATATACTAGATTATGTATAGCATTTGATAAAATGAAGAAGCCTTCCCTAAATTTTCCCCAGAGTATTCTGAAAAAAAGCTTCTCCAGTTATTATTTACATTTGAGGAAATATTAGTAAAAACATATGCATATTTCAGACCCTGATCAGGGCAGAAAGACACTTAATCCTGAAAGTGCTGTAGTTTACATCTATTTTCTGTATGTGCAATGCACACTGAATTTGTTATCAACCTTAATGACACTGCTGCCAAGAAGGATCTGCTGTAAACCATCAATGAGCAATGTCAGGAGCTATGAAGGGAGCCCAGGCCTCTCCTAATTAGCTTGTAAACACTTCCCCTTGCTGGT
>JAAGAY010135792.1:0-11067 GCA_011801015.1 Ardeotis arabs | reverse complement strand
GAGATGTGCCTGTGGAGAACCCTGAAATAGGCAGTGCAGTACATTATGGTATGCGGTTTTATTTTCTATTTATTTCCATTATTTCCCTCAAGTAACACTCTTGTGGGGGAAGTGGATTAAGTGCTCGTTTTTAAAGTTTTCTTTAGAACTACAGTTTTGCTAACTCTGCAAATTGGGCGTTTTTAAATGCCATTGCAGTCCTCTTATAGTGAGGTGAATTGTATTTCTGTCCTGTGAAGTACCACATGCCTGGCTCTATTTGTTATCTTTCACCTTCATAAATGTGCATTTGAATACCAGAATCTGCAAATACAGCTCAGGAAGAAGAGAACAATATATGAATATGAACAATTGTGGAAAAGCCCTTGTAAAATAAATAGGCAATACTATTCTTCCTGTAAAGAAACCAAGGGCTTGATATTATCTGATGTTGAGCACCCTGTACATCGGTGGCAGTCAGCTCCTCTGAATTTCAAGTCGTAAAGCGACTTCCCAGTCAGCTGCTGGGCTGCCAAAGGTCCTTGTTCCCCCTCTTATATTCAGACTGTGCTACCCCAACAGTAATAGTGTGTTGAGAAGATTAAGCAGGCTCAACATTTGAATTTGAAATTAATTTTATTTGTTATATTTAATTAACTATTATAACCTATAAAATGTACTGTGTAAAATACACAAAATGAAAACAAATGACCATCTGTGGCAGTTTAGCATTTCTTCTGTGATCAAAAAAAAACAAATGGGGCAGCTTTATCTTGAAAAATTACCCTCGAGGTAAAAGGTAATGCTGCAAATCTGGCTGCCAGATAGAAAAGTGTAAACCTTCATGTTTATGTCCTACCCAGGGCTCTTTCTCTAATGTGGAACTGCTTTTGCTGTTCATAAGAGAAACCAGTTCATTTTGAGGAAACGTTTTGTGTTAGGATGTAAATAAAGATGCTTGTGCTGAGAAGTATGACCTGGTTACAGAGGTGGTCTTCATCAGAGCCTGTTGGACTTGATGGAAAAGCCTCGTGGGTGTGTTTGATTTGCTTGGACCGTACTCTGGTAGGTGTTCAAAATATGGATGTTCACAGAGGACAGCAGATTCATGCGCGAGGGGACTCTCCTTACAGGCAGTTGTAGTGCTGATAGAAATCCAGAAGGTGCTCGTTAGAGTGAAAGCTATTGCTGTGTTATTTCTGATCATAAACCAGGTGATGGGATCCATCCTGGCAGAAAATGATCTAGCTTATGCTTCTGCTTGTTGTGCTAATTTTATAGCAAATGTTTTGCTTTATGTAACAGATATGCAGGTACTGGAGGTTTTAAAGTCGTGTTTCCAGCCAGGTACAGAATTGCTCACCTCCAATAAAGTGAGAGGGAAGAATCTGGACTCTAGAAGTGGGTGACTTGGGGGTAAAATGCCAAGAGCAAATCTCACTGCTGGTGTGGGTACAAGGAGCTGTGCTGAGGATGAGGCAGTAAGTCCTGTCTACATGAGCTACCTGGCACCTACTCTGTCACGTAACCTTCTGTGGTAGGGGGTTGGTCACCGTCAGCTGGCCTCAGGACTCCAGTGGCTATCTGATATGAAACCCATTGAAACGAGCCTGTTCAGTACAGGCAGTGGGCTACCTCTCATGTTTTTGTGTGTTCTGGAGATGTTATAATCTTTCAAGCCCTGTCTTGGATGCTTGGGTCTGTTGGTCTCTGTAAAATACAGTTTGACTTCAAGTCAGCCAGTCTAAGTTGCTTGAGATTGCTAAGTCTTCACTTGGTTGGAAAGAGCAGGTAGTTTAAATCTGAAAGAATAAAACCCAACTTGACGTGGAAGTTACAGAATTCATTGTGCTGTCCAAAACTGGCACAGTAGTAGTGAAAAATTGCTTTGCGTGCTGATGCTTTCTAAGCACATCTGCTCTGCAAGTGTCCCTCTGTGATGACAGATTTGGAGAGAAAAAAAAAAAAAGCTTTGCCTTTGGAGGATTTTTATAAGTGGGGGAATACGTTGAGATGTGCTCCCTTGTGAACAAAGCATAGTGGTGCTGGCACGTTGACTGGGCTGTCACATCCATTAGGTAGTGCGCAAGCAGAGCAGTAGAGTAGTGTCTGGAAACTTGAGCTTGAGAAAAACATTAACGTGAATGTCAGGAGGACCAACTCTGCCCACCTGCTCGCTTGCCTGAACTCAGGGGTGCGGTCAGCTGACTTTACCTTGAGGTTGATGTGTATGTAGTGGTTTGCAGGAGCAGGATGCCCCTGGCTTGATTCTCCACAGCATCCCCTGTAGCAGGGTGTGTGATGTGTGCCCAAGGGGTGCCTGTCCTGTCAGGGCAGCTCTGGCCTCATCCTGTGTCCCTTGCCTTCCTCCTTTGGGCATGTTTTCTGAAACTGTGGTTGGTAGTTTGTGTGGAGACTAACTTCTGTTGTGCTCAGCTTTTCATACAATTGCTTCCACATCTTCCTTCCTTTATCATAGATTTTTTTCTTCTGCATTTTTTCATCACTGGCAAGATCTTTTGTTTCCTTAGTGTAAAAAAAAAAAGTATATATAGACTTTCGAGTCATTGGAATAAATTGAAAGCAAATGGACTGCAATGCTTTTCATAAAATACATGATTTGTCCAAAAGTAAGCTGGACACTTCATTTTCCTCATCAAAATTAACTATTCATCTTGACCTAAAAAGCTGGCTGTAATGTTTTATGCTCCTGCTCATAATAGATCTAAATTCCTGCTTTGCTTATATGGTATTCACAGCAGTTAGTTGTAATTTTTTTAGGAAGGCTAATAAAATACTGCTTTGAGAACGTTTTTAACCTTATAAGAAATATACTCTTGTTTTCCCTTCCACAGTGAAGAGGCACCTCCCATGCCTCTCTTGAGTTGTGCTGGTTTTCACAGGTTTGCTAGATTGAGGTGTGAAAACATGAGCAGCTCTGGGCAAAGCAGAAGGGCACTTGGGTAGGGGCAGCTCCAGCAGCTGCTGCTCTTTTGCATCCTTGTTGGTGCCAGAGCCCTGCGGAGCTGGGCTGGGGTCTGAGGGACAGGGCAAGGCGTGTGTCTGATGGAGGAGATGGCGCGGTCCCAGCACCAGCTGTTGTTGACTGCCTCTCTGCTATCCCATCCCTGGTAGCAGGAACGGCAAGTCTAGCTCCTCATGTGTCTCCCACCAGCTGGAGCAGCCCAGGCTTGATCCACGGGCAGCAAAATTCAATTTTGCCTGCACGACTGGAGACCTCGAGCGGGATGATGTGGCAGCTGCTGCCCTCCCTGGTGCTGGTGCATCCCATGCGCAGGCTGGAGAAGGAGATGCTCTGCAAGTGCAGCGTAATTGCTGCGCCTTGTGAAGCATGACCACCTTCAAAATGGACTTCACTAGAATCTGTGCGCGACTGCAATCCCTTGTTCTTGCCTTCTCACAAAAGTACACTGTTCTTCCCTTTTAATTTTTCTAGACACTTTCAGGAGAGGAGTTGGGCAGAATACCAGGTGGTATGCCAAATGGAAATGAAAGCCCTGTCAGCCATTGAAGCTTGCGAAAAAGCTAGTTCTCTCTTCTGGCTCCACTTCAATGCGATTGCTCTGGGTGCCTTTGCTCTGGGAAAGCGTGTGTTCAGGCCATGACTCAAAGAAGTCCTTGAATGGGTTTGTGGTCTGCAGGGATGGGGCGTAGCTCAGGAAGAGATAACTTTCTCCTTCCTCTTGTGTATTTCTTAAGAATTCCTGTCCTCAGCTGCAGTGTACTGTGAACTCTGGTTGAAATGCCAGCTGTATTCACTTGTGTTTTCCCTCCTGTGCTGCCTTTTTCAGCTGCTGATTGCAGAAAGACAACAGCCGTAAGCTGATGTGCTGCCGGAGCTGCTGCCTTATGCTGATGGGTATTTTGGTGCTGTAGCCTGTTGAGTGTATGTGATAATTGGTTTCCCTTTTGGTCTTTGAGGACAGAAGATGCAATTAGCGTGTCCAGCATATTTTCTTTTATACATTCTCAAAATTGCAATTCTTTTAGGAACACCAAGGAGTCATTAAATTGGGACTCGGTTCTTATATTGTAAAATACCTTTGCTTTCTGAGCATCAGAAGAAATTGCTTGCCCTAGCTGCTCTGTTGATATATTTGAATTCAGTTGTGGTGTCACAAGTTGCAAGTACAAAATCTTATTGAAGTACACCAAAAACATGAAAGGTACCTCTGCAAAGCTCTTGAAACTTGGAGCTTGTACCGAAGGACAGGTGTTGGCCCTGTATTCGGCTTTCAGGCAAGGCTGGAGAAGCTTGTAGGAGGATGTTGGGGGATATTTACATGTGAAACTTTAGGTGGGATTTCATAGTGTACTGAAAACAACTTGTGTTCCACTTAAAAGTTTACCAACATCCGATTTCTAGCACTTTGCCACTTCTGAGTAACAACACAGCCAGCCTACGCTGCAGTCTGGTTACCTGGATGAAGGCTGCATCTGAGGAGAAAAGAACAAAATGTGAGGGGCATACGGTTTCAGGTTTGCATGTGTCTGTGTGTGCAGGTCTACATGAATATACTGAGACAGTTTTCCCTGCTAGAGATGCCTGGGGACTTTTCTGGGATGCTGGAGGGCAGCTGGGCAGTGGTAAGATCAAAGGCTGGATGTCCTTTGCCCACACGTCCTGTATCAGTTGCTGGCTCATAACCATATGTGGATGTACATTTATTCATTGTTGGGACAGAAAAAAAGTGTATTTCTTTTTGTTCCAATACAAAATGGTACCACACTGAAATTTCAAGATTTTGCAGGCTAAGAAAAATGTCTTCTATGAGAATTTACTGGGATTATTCCTATCTTGGAATAAATGACCAGAAAAGGAGAAAGGATGGGGCAGGGAAAAAAAAAAGCGTAATTCCTCTGACTTTGCTCCTCCATGAATGCTGCTGAGGAAATATGTGACCGACTACAAGCTTTTGCAAGAGAAGAGAAATATCTTCATTTGGCTCATTTGACTTTGTGGGATTCCTTTGCAAAAAATAACTTAAATGGGTAAATAATCTGTTAGCAAAATTTGCCTTGTGTAAACGATGGGAATAAAAATCTGGTTTTGATTGTGAATCAGTTAACTGATTCACATTTCTATTTCACTGATTTCCTGTTTCTGTTTGGTGTTTTTTAAAAAAAGAGGCCAGACTTGATCACAGTGTTCTGGTATTGAACAAACCTGGGAGGTCACCCCCAAACCTTGATCTTCCAGACCTTGCTCTCTTCGGTAACCTGCCTTTAAAATGCCTCTGTTTACCAACAGCCACTTCAGATTTACAACAGTTATTTTCCTAATTACAGACAGAAACTGTTGCCTGAGAGATAACTGTATGGAAACTGTCAAATGCTGACATTTAATGGCAACCATGGGAGCTGGAGATCTGTTGTTTTGCAGAGGGTTCTAAAAATACCGCATAAAAAGTAAGTTTAAGATCTGTTACTGCTATATATTTTTAAAATCTTCTCTGTCACAGAATTTCATATTTCATTAGAAACTAAATATCCTATAATAAAATAAAAGTAAAAATTCACAGTAGGAATAAAACATGGCATTTGTGTTCATTTGGCTCTTTCTTTAGGGTTATTGCTAGCAAAGCAAATTTGGAACAAACCCTGCTAGGATCTCTGCTCCTGTCTGAAGAACCCTAAGCCTGGCATATAGCCATTAATTTACCAATTTTGAAAGGATTTTTATCTAATAAAAAGAGAGGTGAGTAAGAGCCTGCACTTCATTGCAGACACAAAGATACAGTTTTGATAACGTTATCTCCGGCCCCTGTGATACAGCTTCCACGCTCAGCAGAGAGGAGCAGGCACGTGGAGCTCTGCTCACCGAGCATCGCAGTGAGCCCGCTCTGCCGGGCGGGTTGAGAGCTTGAGTCGTGCAGTGTTGGCTGGAAGGCTTATGTGCACAGCTCCTGGCTAGGCTGATGAGAGCCCAGTGCTTAGAGTATCAGATGTGTTGTTGGGAAGGATGAGAAGGAATTGAGGGATAAAGAGGGAGGGGAGCCTTTGGCTGCTGCTTAGCAATGCTTGACAGAGAGAAGTCAGTCACAGCTAGAGGTGGTTCATCTCTGGGTGCACGTGGGGGCTAAGATCTGCCAGCTGTTAGCTAAGCTGGGACTAAGTGGGCTAAGGGGACTGTGGATTGCTTCCAAGGGATGCCAGAGCTACCATGAGGGCTTTGCATTGCACAGGTCTTGGTGAGCAGATTCAGTGCAAATCCAGGAGGAGTGATGTGGTTGGACCCAGGAAGATGACTGTGATGCTGTGTGCAGGCTGCCTATTTGGACACCATCTCTGCTTGTTGCTTCTGTTTTGAGTTTGTTTGGCTTGGAAACAGGGTTTTAAGCAAGGCAAGCACTGAGCGTTAGACTGTGCTATGGGGAGGTGGTGGTAGGAGTGTGGAGGTCTGGGATTGCCTTGAGCCAAGAGGGGAGAGGACGGGTCCCACGAGGTGTCAGAGCCAAGATGTGTTTTGGGGAGCAGCGATTATTGTGTCTGAGGTGGTGGCTGGGAGAATCTCCCTCTGTCCTTGGAAGATGTTGAGGTGGTCAGGAAGGAGAAAACTAGGGGATGGGAGCAGCATGTAATCCAATTTCCTCTACTTAGTGAGAGGAATGTTATTAAATGGAAGAGATTTGGTAAGGCAGGGCAAATTGTGTCAGAAGAGGGGCTGGGGCTGCTGTTGTGCCCTGTCTGTTATGACTGACCTCAGCCTAGCTTAGGTCAGATTCAGGGGAAGAGTCTCAGCCCCACCGGGCACCCTGCAGCTCGTGTTTGTCAGCTGGGCCATGGTCAAGCTGCTCTGGTGTTGAAGATGTAGCACACGCATTTTTCATTTGCGACAAAGAGCATGTGTGTCTGTGCTGGGCCATTTTTAAGAGGAGACAACTTTTGCCTTGTGTATTTTGTAACCTTCTGGGGACAGTGGTGTTGTCTGATAAGTGTGTGCACATGCAGGTGCTTGGCCACGTCCAAATGTTAGCGCTTTTGAATAATCTCTTCTTGTCTTAAGGTGTTGATGAACCATAGGCAATGCACAGGAGAAGATTAGGTTCTAATGTTTTGAACTTCAGTGTTATTTCCCTTCCTTGCAAAGTGGTGGTTGTGGTATCTCCTTCCCATATCTCAACTACAAAATATGGATGGACCTTCAGTTTAGCTGGCAGAGGGTCAGGGCTGTAGCTGAAGGACTGGAGACAGAAAGGTGGTTTGGGCAAGCCAGCTTCGTGATGGAAAGAAGGGTAGTGACTGTCTGCTGGTGCCAGTCTAGCAAACGCTCAAGTTGCGTAAAATAGGTTAAGGGTGAGAGGTAGATAACAGCGTCTTGAAATCTCCCTTGAGAGTTGGCCAGCTCTTAGAATGGTGGAATTAGCATACCAGCTCTTTCCTAATAGAAAAGGATTGGAATTATTTAGCTTTCATCAAGATTATGGCGTTGTTTAGCTTTTTCTTTTCCCCCCACGCTTTTTTTTGTGCCTTGAAAAAAAAAATCTGGCTGTGTGGGCTGGCATAGCTCTGAAACGCAGCCAACTGACAGGCCGTAAACTAACTTAAAGCAATAATTTTATAAAGCTAAAATATTAGAAATCCTGGGAAAAGATGTGTTTTGCATGCACATCTTGAGATCTGTGGAGCGCGTGTGTGCGTGCGCCCGTGCTTGCGGTGGGGGAGGTATTTGTCAGAGTACACCTGCCTGTCTTCTAATTTAGCTAACGGAGCGGTTGGTTTCCAGCGAGATCTCGCTGTCCATCCGGCAAGCCCCACGGTTGCCAATTCCTACCTCCGCGAATGCTGTCAAGCCACCGCCATGGCTGGCGGTGCTGTGCTGTTGCTGACGCCTCGGCAATCATTGTTTTTGGTGGCTTTTTCAGCCGGTATCGAGGCGTGCCAACAATGATGCTATGTCGGCAGAGGTTGGCCCAACCCGTTGAGTGTGAGAGTCAACCTCTGCCTCTGTGCCGGCGCTGTGGCAATGGTCAGTCTGACGGTGAGGCCCTGGCACTCCATTCCTCCCTCTTGGTGAGACCATTGGCATTTTCTCCTGCCACTTCAAATGTTGTTTGAAAACATCTTACCGGGTTATGCTTGAGATGCATCTCAAGATCCTGCTGCTTACATATATTCCATAAATTTTCTTGTTCTGACAAGAGTATGACCTTTTAAGATGCAGATCATTTCTGCCTTTATTGCAAAACATGCTTTTCTTTCTTTTCTCCAATGTTTCTGAAGTTTTCTATTTGTACTAATGGCTTGACATCCAAACAGGTCAATACCTTGCTGATTTGTTCTGTTATGTGTATTCAGTAGGAACCATCTTTTCCTCGAAAAGAGGTGGGGGGGAGGAAATCCTACTCCTCTTCAGAGGAGTCTTGGCAGGCGTAATCACAGGATTTGTGATTCATGTCCAATATATGTGAGAAGAGCTGACATCTTCGGGCAAGTTGCAGTTATTAAGGGGCTGAGTAAAACCTGCCTTTGATGTTTGTGGATTTCTCTCTGCTAGATCAAAAGTGAAGTTGTTATTTTTGTTGATCAAATCTTCGGTCCCTTTTTACACTGCAGTTACTGGGTTAAATGCCGTCTTAATCAGCTCGAGTCTCTTACCTTTGCCTTCTGCAAGGCACCGCAAAAGTTAGACCTGTAACATCAGTCTGTTTTAGTGAACCTGCAGCTAATGCTGAATAGGATGGGACTGCTAAAGGAGCTGTAAAAATGGAGACAGTAATTACATGCAGTCACATCATATTTAATGATGAAGCCTGGCTGTAGGTTTTTGTGTGTGGAAGGTTTTCAGGTCTGGACTACTGGTGCTCTGAAATGTCAGCTTTTTCATGTATTGGCACTTTGCATTTTCTGGCTGCTTTCTTCTCTTCTGTTGATTTTCTTAGCCTGTCCATGTTGGGTGTTCTTTGCCTGGATTTGGAAAGAGCTACAGGACTGGGTCTGGTTCTGCGTTACCATGCTTTGTGCTGAAGCTAGTCTCTTCATTTCCGTTTCTCTGTCTTGTCCGAGCTTAGAAATTGTCAGTGCCATGAGGAGGTCACTGAGGGAAGGGTTCTGGAGTCCATTGCTGAAATTCAAATCCCCATGGGGCTCGTTTCTCAGCAATGTAAAACTTGCCTGTGACAGGAGCCTTGCCTGCATTTAAGGTTGCAGGATCTGGCCCTAAAACACCTGGGGTACTCAACTGCAGTAGTAGCACAGGGTTGTAGAGCAGGGGAAGCCCTTTGAGGTGGAAATACGCAGCAGCTGCTCAAATAGGGGAGTGTGTTACTTTTTGGGGGGGGCTTCAGCTTTGGGGGAGGGGTGGCTCTTTTGGCAGAGGAAGCAAGATGAGGGCCCTTGACAAGGCGCAGGAGTGGTGACTCTGGAGCACGAGGAACTGTGTTTCAGTGGAAAGTATCAGGGTTATGAGGACTAAAGGAGAGGGGATGTACAGAATGGTCTTGGAGGCTTTCTAGAGAGAAAAGGTGTAAATAGAATCAGAGTAGTTTGTGTTGGAAGGGCCTTTTAAAGGCCATCCAGTCAGACCCCCTGCAAGAAGCAGGGACATCTCCAACCAGATCAGGTTGCTCAGAGCCCTGTCCAACCTGGCCTTGAACGTTTCCAGGGATGGGGCATCCATCACCCCTCTGGGCAACCTGTGCCAGTGCTTCATCACTCTCACTATATATATATTTTTTTTTTTCCCTTGTATGCAATCTGAAGCACCAAATTGTGCTCCCAGGATGTTTTTGCAGACTCACTGAAGCGAAAGAAAAAACCTTAAAAAATTTAGGATTCAAGCAGTTACTGCATCTTTTCCAGGAGGAGCAGCGGCATGTGGCAATTCACGGATGCAGGGCTGTGCGCTGCAGAACCCCTCTGTACCGTGAGCGCGTGGTCCCTGCCAGCGTACCCTGCGTGTACCGGTGCGACTGCTGGGCAATGGGCTTGCGTGCCAGAGCAGGGCCAGGTACCGGCTGAGCGTTGCGCATCAGAATTTTAAAACAAATTGTTTATAGCATACTTTAAGAAGGAGCAGATAATACAAACCAGTGCCTTGTTAATGTAAAGCTTAAGGTAGTCTGTGGTATGACTAGTTTTTATTTTATTCTGGTTTAATTTTTATTTTTTATAAACCTTAATGCTGTCAGATGATGCATTATCAATACCTAGATTCCTCCTGCTCACTGTGCAGGTTTGACAGCTCTGTAGCTTCAGTGCCAGATACACCGCTCTTGAGTCAGAGCAGATTTACAGATTCTATTATACTTCTATTGAACGGCTCTTAATCTGGGCAGAGGAAAACATGCTGCAACCAGCACGTTTTATCCTTTGCCTTTAGTGTTAGAGCCCTTTTTGGCTGGGTTGGACATTGTGTTACAAACAGTCCAACACCAGCTCTGGCTTTTCCAGGGTTATGGTTTTTTTTTAGTGTTGATGCTGGACATTGTGGTTTCTTTCACTCCCAGGCATGCTGGAGTCAGAATGAAAACTAAGACTGGCATTAGATGGAGGTCTTTGTAACATGGATGTAGTGCACAGGTCACTTAATGTTGCTTTCTGCTCCTGTGCTGCGTTCCTGTATTACAACCTTCATATAAAACAAGAGAGTTATGAGTCTGAATATAGAAGCTGTCTTCAGCCCCTTATTGTTTTGACAGCTTTATTTTTGACATCACAGTTTCTTTAATAATTGAAGATTAGATGCGTGAAGAAATGCAACCGCTCTGTGCATGAAAAATGACATTTGTTTTGCTTGTATGACTCTGCAAACAGAGTCACTCCGTTATTTAGCCTCCTTTGAGCAGCATAACGGAGGATGCTGCCCCTGACCTGTAAGGAGTAGCAGTGGCATTGCTCTGTGTATGTAGTGCCTTGTTATAATTAGCAGTGTTTCTTTCCTTTTTTAGTTGTAAGCAGCATTATATATATTAGCAGTAAGTTGGTAGGAGCGTACCAAATACTCTGGGAATGTTATGAATATGAATAGTCCCTGGTGGGTTGGTGTTTTTTGTTTTGGTGGTGGTGGGGTTTTTTGGTGGTGGTGTTTTTTTTTTTTTTTTTTTTTTTTTTCCTTCTCCCTCTTTT
>JAAGAY010135791.1:0-22928 GCA_011801015.1 Ardeotis arabs | reverse complement strand
GCACAGGTGGTTCATGCTGTGACACTAGGGACCTGAGCCCCTGCCTGCCAGGACAGCACAGATCTGCCTGCACTGGGAACCCTCATGCAGCAGCTGGCACCCCCGGGTGAAGGAGCCTTTTCAACCCCCAAACAGGCACCTAGGTTACCTGCACTTCGACGGTGAAGCCCAACAGAGCTCTGTACAAACCACTTGCAGCCGCAAGCAGACCACAGCAAGAACAGTCCGACTCTTGGCAAGCAAGCAGGGAAAAGCCTCAGGAGAGAGGGGGAGAAGGGGGCTTGCAAATTAGCTGAAAGCCTTTCCCAGAGCACAGCAGCACAGAAAAGAGGTAAACAGCACCTTCGCTGCAGACAGAGCGGTGGGAAAGCTGCCCTGCGCCATGCTTCAGAGCTGGCATGGGGCTTTCAGACAGCTGAGGGCCGGAGAAGTGCTGACGCGCCGGGTGCAGCGAGGAGGAACACGATCTGGAGGCCAGGGGAAAAAGCATCAAGAAGCAAATGTGCTACTGGTGCATTTCAAACAAGCCTGGGCAAAGCCCCGATGAGCACTCAGCAGGGATCAGTCCTCTATCACCAGGAAGGAGGAGGGCCTGCCAAAGCCCTGCAATTCTCTGCCTCCTCTCCATCTCCTCCAGTCAACATACAAAGCTCCCTGCACGCTTCATCATCTGTATGAGCCAGCCAAGCAGACACTGGGCCTCCAAAGCTTTGATCTGGCAGGCTTGGCTTCTTCAAAGCAAAAACTAAGTGCATCCTTGCCCTGGGTCCAAAGTCCTTCCAGCTGGCTTTGCATCACACCTCAAACATCTACTAGCAAAGGGCATCACACCTTTTTTTGTGCGCATCAGCTCCCTGCCCCGCTGTTGGCAGGTACTGTCACTGTCACAGCCAGCCCCTGGCCCCACACTGCTCGGAGCACTGCTTTGCGGCAGCTTGCGTACTGCTGGTTGGGTGGACATCCCGCTGCTTGGGAACCCCTGGTCCTGCTCCCAGCACAGCCAACCACACTTCATCTGTGATGGGACAGTGCCTGGCAGGAATAGAAATAAACTGGAACAGCGCAGAGCCTTTGGATCCACGAGACACTTGGGTTTGGGTTTCTCCTAAAGGCAACCAAGACCTTCAGAGATCGCTTAATGAGCAAAACAAGAAGGAAGCATGGCTTCCCCACCCAAAAGGAGGAGAGGAACTCCTCCCAACGGTCTGTCCTGAATCTGCTAGAGGATGATCCTGAAGGGACATAGATGTTTTAGAGACCCTTGCTTACTTCCTGGGGCTCAGTACAAGGCTGCTCCTTCATTTCAAAGGCTTGAAACACAGTTCTTTGAAGAACTCCCTTTCCTGGGAAAAAAAAACACTCCACAAGCTGGAGACCCTCAGTATCAGGGAAATCTTCAAGTTTCAGGTGAAACTAAGCCATTTTGTTTCCACAGCTTCATCTTGACAGTCCCCCCTTGACCAGGCCACATAACACATCTTTCTTGGAGGTTATTTTCTCACCCATGACTTTCAGTAAGGAGAAGAGCTTTTGGATGCTAACTTCCATGAAGGCCAGGGAACCTGTTCATTTCACTACCCTGTCCCTTTCAAGATCACCCAGGATAATCAACCAGAAAACCTTCATGCAAACATCAGCAAAACTCTTCATGCTGCCTTTGCCCACTGGAAACTGCCTTGCCAAGAGATACAGATTTAGCTCCAGACAGCTAGGTCTTTTTAATGCCCCTCTTTTACAGGAACTCCCTCCAATCTGCTGGTAGTGCTTTCAAGTCATATGGTGCCCTGAACATAATGTACCATGCCAAGAGGGGCTGTACCATAGCTCCAAATTCTGGTACGCTGTGGTTCACGCTCCTCTCATCTCGACTGGCTAATCCTGCCTCGATCTAAAGGCTCTTTGGTGTCTCTGGCTGTGTTTTGCTCTCACATCTCACCTTGTTGCCCTCCTGCCTCAGTTTTCATGTTACCTTTGGACTGGGTGCTCCTGGGCAAGGGGTGTCTGTCCCTATCTGGCCATCAGGGAAGGGCTGAGAGTGTCCCCCTCCGCTCCAGGGAGGTTTGGTGGAACCCACGCACCCACACAACACCATGCGGTGGCCCTGCTGCCAAGAAGGCAGCCTGACTGCCTCCATCTGGCTACAAAGAACCAACACAGCCACAGCACCCACCATTTCTGCACCACTAAGGAGAGGTCCCCAGCCTCATCTTGTTTGCCTCCTGACAAAAACTATGGAGTCTTGACACCACATGGACAACCCCTGGGTCCCATCCATGCGTCCCACCCTAGCCCATGGCTCCTCTTCTGCCATCAAAAGGAAGCCCAAACCTATCCAACAGTTCACCACATCAATTAGCTCTCAGTCTGCATGGCAGAGTCACAGCCAATCTGATTTGCATTAAATTTTGAGCGTTAAGATTTCATGAGTCACCGAATCAAACACTTTAATTCCAAATATATCCACCTGTCACTTCCCCTTCAAGCACCCGGGCTGTAAATCCATTAGAAAGAAATCAAGTTTGTCTGCCAGCTTGTACTTTACAGTCTATAAAAAAGTACCACTTACTGTTTGGCTTCCCTTGTTTCCTGTAGGCACATGCTGGTAGTGCTACAGCAAAGGCAACATAAATAAGTGGAGTGGCGAGACTGACGAGGTGCTGGACTTCACGCTGTATATTCTGCAGAGCAGTGGCCATGTGGCAACCAAGCCTTGGTTGAGAGTAAGCCCCGAAAACAGGGCTTCCTCACCTATCGCCCAACAACCCATCAGTAGCAACTCTACCAATTCCCAGTGGATGTTTACTAAACCCAAGGATGGAGACTCCACCACCTCTCAACATCAGTGGTTTTCAGCTTCTAGTTTATGCATCGTAGTAGCACACAGGCTGTTCCTCAGAGGCTGCCTTCTTGCTTATCTCCTGTACGTCTATTATCAGCGCTTACAGTACACGCACATGGTCTGCGCTTCCCTGGCAGAATATCTGTGGGCCTGTCCCAGGTTGGCCCTCCCACACTTCATTTTTTACGTGTGAGTGACTATTCATACAGCACCTTTACTGCACAAATATCGCTTCGGCTTTCGAGCACTGTTAAGGAGAGCTGTTCAGGTGCATGATGTCTTGCTTGGCTGAAACATAGACCAGTCTCCCTGGTGATCCCTTATTTACTCTGAATTATTCCATGTTTCCTTCCATTTCTAAAGTGACCAAATGCCATCTTGTCCATTTTGCACAGGTAAATGTTTTTAGCAGGAGCTTTGCCCCTCTCTCAGCTCTCATCTTTTTCCTTTGTTTATCAATAAGCTCACCTCATCTTAGAGCTTCTTGTTTATCTCCAATCTTAATCCTCTTGTGCATAGGGGAGTATTAACATACTTGCCTTCCCTCATGCCCCGTATCTGTCCCTAACCAGTCATCACGGATTGGGTATTCTCATCTGCACCCAGCTTTTCCTCTTGAGTGAAGCATATGTGTGTGTCTCCCATAAAACCAGGTTTTTGAGCTAGTCTCTCAAGGTTGCAGTGGCTGTTTCCTCCTCTTCGCTTTTGCATGACAGGAGTCTTTACATCCTTGCAGCACAGCGCTCAAAGACACAGGAATTTTGTTTGCTGGGCGTGACTGCAATTGCTTACCTACACTGTGTGATCAGCACTTCCCACCAAGGAAACCCTTGGTGATGCAAGTCACCAAGCAGTGGCAAGGAGCATCTCTTAGAGTTGTCCAAGCTGCCTCTCATGGCTCCACAGCTGGTTCCTCACCAGGGGCTGGTAGGATACCCTACTGTGTCAGCCCTGGGAGCATCCCTACTCCTTACCCTGCAGCATGCAAGCTGCTCACTCAGAGCTTATCGGGCTTCTCTCTCGCCCAGTCCTCCTGCCCTAAGCACTGACACCACCACACTCGGCATGCACTCAGTTGGAGCATTATCTCTCTTGGATGGTGCTTCAGAAAAGCTTCATGCCTCTGCTTTTAGCAAGTGTTCCATAGAGACCCAGAAAAATTGAAGCCCTGCATCAATTCAGGAATGGTGGCAAAGCAGATGCGCAGGCTGCTTAGAGCAGCATTCCTGGAGATGACGCCTCACAGCACACAGAAAAACCCTCCTTCGCATCAGAAGGTGGGGAAGCTTGGCACTAGCAGAGAAGGGCCCACCAGCCTGGTGCTCTCATCCAATAGGAAACACATGGGATGTAAAAACAGGAAGCCTAGAGGGAAACCCCTTCCCTTGTGAGCGCTGGGGCACAAGCAGCCAGGATGCTGCATGACCTCCAGCAGCAGCAACCTCTCAGTGTTGCTCCTATAACAACAGGAACATCTACTCCAAACCCTGGTGGCACCTGCACCCTTCCTATAACAAATAAAGGCTTATTCTTTCCAAAGGTCCTTAAGCAGATTGCAGCTCCAAGTGTTTGCATTTTGCAGGCTGGGGATGCTCTCACCTTTTCCTCACCCTCCTTGCAGCACTCCTAGGGTAGCGCTTGCCTTGCGGGGTTGGTCTACAAAGGACCCACGGCACAGGCAAGCAACAAAGGTCAACACAATCACAGCCCTGCAATAGGCAGAAATGAGCTCCCTTTATGACTCCACGCTGAGAAGAGACTCGGCAGCCACAGCAGGAGGAGGAAAGAAGTGAATTGTTCCTCAACAACAGCAGACATCAGCAAAGGGCTCTCGCTGCAAGAGGTCTGGATGCAGCCAGCAAGCCAGGACACTTAAAGGAGAACATCTAGGAACCAGCATTCTGCATCTCCTGAGAAAATCATGACAGGAGTCAGAGCTCTGGCAACAGCAGCACAGCCCAACCCATGGCACAGCACCAGGGCACTACGCACAGAGCCAGCACAGCAACCAGTACAACCAAGAGCATCAGGGCAACCTTGGCCACAAAGATGTCCAAACTAGGACACTGTGATGCTAGAAAAAACTTGAGGCTTTATGGCACACTGTTCCCCTTACGCACTCTGTCCCAGCAGCTACTGAACTCCAACAAGGGAGACAGAGGCTGTGAGAGACCAATTTTGAGCTGTTGCTGGGCACTGAATAAATGACAAAGGAGATGGACAGAGTGAGATGGACATTAAAAACAGCCTTGAGTGTCCTTGCCCCCAAACTCTCATCTATGCTACACAGAATCGCTGAACCTCACTTGGCATATCAGTGCCCAAAGATTCCTCCAATTCCTCTTCTGTAGGATGTTTGCTCTGATGCTGCCAGAAGGATCTAATCTAGAGGTAGCTCCCCAATAACCTTTACCTGCTGGGAAGAATGAGAGTTGAGCACCTCCGTTTGAGTTTTCAGGGCAGCTCTGCCTGCCTTTGACTGCCAGAGCCAGGGTCTGCAGGCAGGAGTCACTCGCATGCACCGGGCTGGGGACGCTAGGCTCTCAGCCAGTCACCAGCACTTGAGAGATGCTGACCAGGCTCTTCTTTTCAATGGTCTCTCTCCACCCTGTGGGGCTTGGCAAGAGGCACTGTGCCTGGCTTGGGAACACAGAGAACAAAGCGCCGGTTGGGCGCTGGGCACAGAGACGATGGCGTCCAGCCGAGACCAGGAACACTGAAGTGGTACTTCAAGGCAAGCAGCCTGGTTCCCAGACCCGCAGATAAAGGTGTGTGAGATAAAGCGTCTGCTTAGACTTGGAGGAGGGCACTGAATTTTCGGTAAGATGCAGCAGCGCAAGCCTTGTGTCATCTGGACTCTATCTCAATGTTAGGACAAACAAAGAAACAGTACTTTATCTGGGCAAAGCTGCTCTGAGTCACTGTTTATCCACGGAGCACAGCTCCACAAGAGCAAATATCAAGCCTATGAAAGTCCACTAAAGACTTGCAGTTGGTAACCTGGGCTCCTCTTGGCCACAGCCCCAGTTAAGCCAGAGTGCTCACACCTACTAAGACCACTGAAATCCTGACTTGACATGAAGGAGTTCACATGCATGGGGCACACCAAATACTGTGCAGCAAGGTCTGCTGGAAGCGAAGTCAGGAACAGCCCTCCTGCCCAGATGGACCAGCATCATCCAGAACTAAGACTGGATATCTGGCAGCCCCCTCAGGCATGCCTGCCAGGCAGCCACAGCATCTCCTGGGCTCTGCTCCTTCAGGCTGTGGCACTGCAAGGAAAACAGCAGTAGGTGCTTTCATGGGCTTGAGTCTGGGGAACATCCAGGAGCAGCTAAGCATCATGGCCTGAAGCTGCTGTAAGGCAGCCTGCACACCTGGAGGCTGCCTTCCACGGAAAGCATTGCCCTAAACTGAGTGCACATCAGCGGGGAACTGCCTGATTGGAGCTGCAGCAGCGGTCCTGAGGGGGACCACGCTCAGAAAGACTGCGCTGCTCCCATCCCACCGCCTCCTGATGCCAGGCTAAGCATTCAGTCTTGGCCCTTATGTGTCAGTGGGAGCCAAAACCCATCGCTTATTCTGGCCATGTTTCCCAAGACCACCTCCCCCTCCTAAAGCACTTCCTCATACTCTGTGCTTCCACAGATGACTTCTAATGTTGAAAGAAAACAGCATGATGACACTGATGGCTGGGGTTCAGGCACCCCAAGCCTGAGGGGAATCTCCTCTCTGACTTTGTGTCTCCATCCTTGCACGAAACCTTGAAGTTTGAAAGTCACACGGTACCCACAACCCTAACCCTTCCCTGGACACTGGTACCAGCAGACAGCACAACACTAGCAGGACACACCAAGTGCGTCACAGGTTTCCACCAAATCACACTCCTGGCTGTTCCCCTTCCATGGAAGGGGCATCTGGCTGTATGGACTGATGCAATGCAGTGTCACAGAGGTGGGCAAAAGGGCCAGTACAATCAAATAAAAAGGAGCCAACTGACCCCAAAGACACCCAGGGTACCTTCAGACAACAAAACTGTTCATTGCTGGTTCACGTACTGGAGAAGGTGAACGTGCTGTTCCATACCTCACTTCTGGAGGTAGTGTATGAAAAGACAAATTGCTTGTTAAAGCAGCGGCTGAAGGCTATAATACAACATGACTGAACAGCAAGCAGTTCCTCCACAATTTTCCTTATAGGCATAAAGTTTGCCTGGCCTTCCCAAACACATCAGAGGAGCAGGAGTATAAAAACAATTAGTAGATTATGGCATTCTAAGATTAATTACTAATTAATAACCCAGATGAGGTTAGCGCTTAGTATTTCTTCCAACGCAAATCTAGCTTTTGCAGCTGTATGGGCTAATGCTTGTTAAGCTATTTCTCCAAGGATCTTCAGGCAAAAGAAATCACCCCTGCTCAGGAAAGCTCCTAAGTACATACTTATCTTGAAACGCTCTCACTGAAGTCATAACAACTTAAGTACATGGCTAAATTAAAGTGTTTACCCAAAAGGGGACAGACTTGAGCACTGTACTCTGCTTCAAGCACCAGATGTTTTCCAAGACCATTCTCTGAATCCCAGCTATGTGCACTGGCTATCAACCCCGCCCCAGTTGAGTGTCTCAGGGTAGAGGCAATAAAGATCAAGTAGCTTCACCAGAATTTTTCTTTGATTATGAGAAACAGGTTCCTGCAGTACACTTCATAGTGACTGGTTAAATAAATGATCCTAGAACAGAAAGCTTTCTTCTCTTCACGGGGAAATGGTTCTGGCAGATTTGAAATGCATGCCACGCCTGATTCTGTTTCCAAATTTTGTTACTTCTGCTTCTGGTTGCTCCTCCAAAAATACTGCTCCCCCTTCCCAGCAAGGGAACTGAAGATCCCATGCCGTCAGGAGATGCCTCACCTGCCTCCACTCTCCTTAAGCCAAGCTCTGTACACCTGGCATTTTTCCAAGCACACCTTTCCAGCTTCTGACCAACTGCATGGCTGATGTCTCTCTGTGTGGTCAGCACCTTTCAAGCCATGTTGTGCCTGAAGGTCCCAAGCATGGGTATGGCCAGAGCCAGAGGGAGAATGGTACTGCAGGCTCCTTGCTCTGCAGCATTACTCCTTTGCAATCATAGCCTGAGAGGCCAGAGTTCTCTTTCAATCACATTGTGGCCAAATACCTAAACTCCTAAACCCTGTCGTCCTAGCCTTTCCTCTTGCTTTCCATTTCTTTCCCACACAGCTACCTCCCATGGTGCCCAAACTGTCCACATTGGGAGGGAAAAGCAAGCTTTTTAAAAATTTTTGAAGAAACACACTAGTTTGACAAGTGTCAACCGTTATATGGTGAACTTCAGTTTTCCCATTTTTATCAACAAACATTAAAATATCCCAGTTGTCCCATTTTTACATAGCGGGACATACCTGAACCTTGTTGCCAGACATGTTACCAAGCATCGGGGCTTGCCTGGCTCTTGGCAAACACTACCACAACCAACACGGCCTTTGCATCCCCATCGCTGTTACAGGGTATTTTGAAAAGGTCTCTCGCACTAAAGCCCTTGAGTACCTCAGAGTTTCCTCAAGCAGCTGTATGACCTAGGGTCTCCCACACTTGCGCAGGGGCAGGCGATCTACAGATGCTGAGGGCAGAGGTGAACTCCATTAACGCATGATGGAGGAGAGGTTTCCTAACATTTGCTTTTCAGATCATGTGCGGAAAAGATAGGAGCTACACACTGGAGATAAGGCCTCTTACAGGATACTGCTCTTTATCAATGGAGAAAATGTAGCCACACTGCCTCATCTCACATGCCGGTCAGGCTGCTCCCGGGCTGCCTTTTGCCTGGCTCTTCCAATGCATCCCGATTAACTGAGAGGAGCCAGCCCAATATTTCCCAGGAAAGCACTAGGCAGTATTAGGTTTACACGGCTTAACCTGGACAATCACAGAATCTTTAAGGTTGAAAAAGACCTCCAAGATCATCAAGTCCAACCATCAACCTAACACCTCTATCTCCATTAAACCATGTCCTGAAGTGCCACATCTACACGTTCTCTGAACACCTCCAGGGATGGTGACTCCATCACTTCCCTGGGCAGCCTGTTACAGTGCCTGACCACTATCAGCAAAGAAATTTTTCCTAATATCCAATCTAAACCTCCCCTGCCACAACTTGAGGCCATTTCCTCTCATCCTATCACTAGTTACCTGGGAGAAAAGACCAACACCTGCCTCCCCACAACCTCGTTTCAGGTAGTTGTAGAGAGCGATGCAGATTAAGGCCGGACAATGCTGCCAGATCAAGCAAAGCCTCCCCTCCTCAAACTGGAGAGCTTTCAGATTCAGCTTGCACTTTGCAAGCCATCGCAGCCCTCCCGAGAGCTCTTGGACAAGCTCAGCTGCTCCCTCCCCCAGCCACCCTCCTGTTTGATAGCGGGGAAGGCCACAAAGTCAGTGGTCCCCTGCCTAAACATCACCCTAGCAGGAGGTATACCCCAGGCACGCCAACTCACAGCTCCTTCCTGAATCACAGCCGCCTGCAGTGGGGATGCCCCCTCTCCACCCTACGATGCTGGGGCTGGGAGCGCACCTCCCAGGCCAGTCTCCAGAGGGAAAGGTGGCCAGTTGCCCCCAGAGACAACCTGGCAGCCACACTTAGCTCCTCCCAGGCCTGAAATGGGAAAGTACAGGGATGCAGGAGGGCAGCACCTCCTCCAGCCTCTCCTTCTGGGTGGCCAGCCCCGCAGCTGCCACCCTGCCCACGCCTGAGGCTTGCCAAGGCAATCCCGCCACGGCCCCGTAAGCGAGCGGGCAGGCTGGAATTTCACCCCTGGCACTCTGCCCTCCGCTTACGCCACCCGACTGGCATCCTTGTCAAAGCCTCCGAGGAATCCCTGCGTATGGAAATCAGGCCTCCGCTGAGGCTGCAGTGCCAGCCACCAAGCATGGCTTCCGGTGACCAACTGCTGGGTCTGGTGGCAGGGGGCACATCCTGTAAGGGTCAATGCTGAGACCTCCGAGATCAACCCTGCCGCATGCAGCTCTGCTGGGCTCCGTGTCACGCACACACCCAGGGCCTGACTCATTTACTGCAGCTCATCGGAAATCCACAGCCCCAGCAGCACTTTACAGTCAACGCTTGCTCTCCAGGTGGTACAGGCGTAAGGACGTGCATGCGTGACCAGGCAGCAGAGACAGATCCCTCGGTTGGTGCCTTCCACCCAGCACCCCAGTGGGCACTGCAAAGCAGCCTGGGGCAGCCATCCGTTCACCTTCAGAGCCTCAACCAGATGCTGGCTGTATGCCTTCTCCCAAGTCGGGGACCATCTCAACAAGAAGATGACAGCTACCAAGCCCTAAGTTTTACCCCACTGCTGCCAGCTGAGTACCTTTGTCCCGACACAAAAACACCAGTAGCCCCTCAGAGATAACTGTAGCCCAACACAGCCAGGTACAACTCACTCCTTCCTCCTGAATCCTAGCTGCTTTCAAGTCTCCTCTCCAACGCCCTCATCTTCATGCCAGTAGGGGTGGGAGGCCGTGGATAGCTTCCTAGGGCCAGAGCTGGTGCTCAGGCAGCTTCCTGTCAGCCATGCCCACGGCAGCCCTTTGACGAGGGGTCACCAGGGCCTCCACACGCCGGCCAGCTGAGCTCACAGCTTCCAGGCCCAGGTCCCACTCTGCCTGTGCTCACCAGCAGAGAAAACTCCTCTCAATATAGCATCAGTTTCCTCTTGTTAACATGCTGTTTACCAACACAAAGCACTCTCTCGTTGGAAGTGGAGGATGAGATGAGTCAAGGGAGCATGAGCAAGGGACTTTTCTCCTGTCATGAGAAGATGAGGAGACCGTAGGAGGGTTACTTCGGAGTGGGTGCTGCAGCATGGCTGATCACCTGCAGTTCCTGCACCAACACAAGCGGACTCAAGGGCACACTCAGCATTATTTATTTATTTTTCAATCAGACCTTTAAGCTCTGGGAGGATCTTCCTGTGAAAGGGTAAGATCAGATCCAGCACATGGGAGTGAGCCAGCATCCCCCTGCAGCCTGCTCCAGGCTCAAGAATCATGGAGTACCAGCAGGTGTTGAAGAACAGATTTAACAGAAGGTCTCCGTAAGCCTCCTGACAGCTCCTAGGACCCTCTTCCAGCAGCTCAGTGAAGGGCTTCTGGTTCCTGCAAGGCTTTGACAGGGCTTCTTCAAGCAGTGCCCATCTTCAAGGTTCTTCAAGAACCACAACCCTGCCAGCTGGTAGTCCTCCAGCAGGTGGGTGGGAAGGCAGCCCCCATTGCTCATCCTCACCCAGCCTCCCCTTCGGACAGTCACTCTGTTATTATCTTTGCTCAGCATCCCTGGGAAGGGTTAGATTGGGGGGGCTGTATAAAGCTAGGACATCTGACTGCTGAGGCACTAATGACGCCAGCCCTCAGCAGCGGGCAGAGACAAGCTACGGGTTTCAAACTGGGGTTGGGGGAAGGGATTACAACTCCAGGCTCCTGTGGCAGCATCTCACATTTGAGATACTGTCCAGGAATAGGCTCCTGAACAACAGAAGGCAAGAAAAGAGTACCTCCTAGGGCTCCTTAAATTTTGCAGGCTTTCTCCGGTGTCCAAGCTATCCCCCCTCCTGGGTGGCTGGAAACGGACCCCGCATGATGTTACTGAACTGCACACCCATATGGTGGCAGATGAGAGTCCTGAAGCCCGTCCAGGGGAAACAACCGGTGCCAGCCCCTGGCTCCTCCCAGAGCCACTGCCACCACATTTTCTATTCCTCCCTCCTGGCTGCACCCAGCTGTCTCCTGATGCCAGGCTCATTTTCAGAGCCTCACATCTTCCTCTCTGTCTTCAAGAAAGTTATTGCTTTCCTGCCCTCAAATAGCTAACACCTTTTCCACCCTATCAAACTGGTAATGGACCTCCTGGCTCCATTCCCCTTGGTCATTTCCTGGATCCATCTCCTATGTCATTGCACTTACCAGCTCCAAAAAGGCTGGCGAGGATGCACACTTACATTAAGAGGCTGGATTGATTTCTAAATTTTTAACCTTTCCTAACGGGCACAGGCAGGGTTGTCCTGGGGGCTTTACCAGAAAGCCTCAGCTGGGGCTTGGTGCGTGTTCAGCCAAAGCTTGGAGTCCAGAAGTGTGCGTGGAGCACACCACCATAGCTTCAGGAACATGCCACATCATCACACATAGGGCCCAAGAACTGCTGGACAACCGCGCAAGTTTCAGCTATAAGTCATCCACTCGGCTTGCCCACATGTGCCATCCCTTCAGCACGGCTTCTCCCCACCGACACGTCACAGGCTCAGTGGGGGTACAGGCTTCTGCGTGCCATGTGCTGCCAGAAGCAGAGGCACCAGCAGTGCTGCTCGTGCCCAGGGTAATCCTTTGCTCTCTTCATCCTTCCAGCTCACCCCAGTACTTGCTGCTGGGTAGCCACTCTCTGCCAGCTTCCCACGTATCCACGTGGCAGCTCCCGGCCATCCCCACCCATGCCCTGGCCCACCTGCTCCTCTTGGCACTGATCCACCCGCCCCTGGCTCTGACTCACTCCCCACTGCTCACTCCCACGCATCCAGCTCGCCTCCGGCATCCCCACCACCCCGAGTCACAGGGTGAGGTGTCAGCACTCTGTTTTAGAGAGCGGCAGTGAAGCAGCACGGACCCACGACACAGGACAGCCCGGATCTGCTCTGTATCCCACCATGACCAGCTGCATGACCGCGGGAACGCTGCTGATACGCCCCGTGCCTCTGCTTCTGTTAGTTGGAATCAATACAACCCCTCCCAGGGAGATCATGTAGTTAATTCATGGGTGTTAGAAAGACACTCCACTTTCCAGATTAGACGTACCAGCAGCACACAAGTATTCCTTGCTGCCTGCATCCCCACCTACGGTCAGCCGAAATCCCTGTTGAGTTCCTAGCAGTGAAGGGTACCTCTTGGAGCTGTGCTCCCATCGGTAAGGTCCAGGGAAGCAGCAGGGAACTGTCACTGCCCTGCCGCCCCTTCCTCCACCGGGGCTTTTAAATTTACGAGTCTCCTGGGCGAGTAACAACTGTCCTGTCCCTGCTCGAGAGTGTCACCAGCCCCAGGATTAAAACCAAAGATGGTTTTGGATGGTTTCCCAGCTGTTTGCCAGGGTAACTGCAAGAGCACAAGCTTCATGCCACCTCTGCCAGTTCAGGTGAGCCACAAGCAGCCAGGGAGATGCCCATAAGGTGTGCTGCTGCCCACCTAATTTAATCTTCCATCCAAGGTCAGCGCTCAAGCTCTTTGGGACCAGGTACACATCTTGCCCTCATGCAGCAGCACCATTAGTATGAGTGCCTCAAGGAGTGAGAAGGAAGGAATAAAACACTACCTGTCCACCCATGGCCTGAGTCATGAGACCCCCGCCACCAGCCCTGGTACAGCCTCTCCTGTCTGCGGGCAGTGTCCACCTTCGGGTACCTGGGAGGAGCATGGTGGTGCTGCGGGGTGGTCTGCTCAGTGTCCCGAGCTGCCGTTCCCCATCCACGGGCTCTTCATTCTGCACCTCATGTGGCTCCTACATGTTGCCTCCTGCTACTTCTCTCCACCATCACCTTTTCTCCTTTAGTTCTTCCCTACCTGGAGAGGACTTCAAGTTTATGTTCAGACCAGGCAAATCTCCAGCTCTACGAGGGGATTCCAACAGGGACAGCACATATGCCAGACCACAGAAAGTGGTCCGCTCTTCTCCCCCAGCATCCACAGTCACCGGATTAGGAGCACAGAAGTCACACCTCAGCTATTCCTTTTAGTATTTGTTTTGGTACTGCAGTGCTAGGGAATGAGCGGGAACTTCCTCCCCCAGCATGGCAGGCAGAAGTGTGCACCAGCAGGGTTTCCTCCTGAATCTTCTCACCTGCTGGGTTACCAAAGGATGGGGCAGAAGTTCCCGTCTCATTATCCCCAATGCACGTGCCTTAAGAAGTAGGGCTAGATTAAAAAAACAAAACAAAAACAAACAACAACAAAAAAAAACCAAACCAAAAAACTCAACCTCAAACCACCCCCCTCCAGCCACATTCAAGTCTCAAACCCTCATTGATCCCAAAATCTGCCCGGCACAAGGCTCCTGCAGACAAAACGGGGCATGAAAACGGACACACCTCTAAGTGGGGAGGCAGAGCAGGAATAACAAGGCAGTCAAGCCCCAGTGCTGGGGTAGGAGGGGAGGGTGTTGCCCTAGAGCTCTGCTTGGAGCCTTCAAAGCCACCTCTGCGAAAAGGGGTTGGTAGGAATGGCAGGCTTCACAATCAGTAACGTGTTGCAAGTCAAGGGATGCTCTGAAATGCTGGAGTGGGCTGGGAGGCAATTAGAGGTTGATCAGAATGGTTGACAGGCTGGAAACAGCCAGGAGGAAGGGAGGGGAACAGAGGGAAGAGCAGGCAGGCGTGCTTGCTATGGGCCAAACAGGCTCACTCCTCTGCAGTAGCTTTTCAGGGCTATGCTGGGAGTTTCCAGTCCATGCAACCATTCAGCCACAACACACAGCTCTACCTGTACCACTGCTCGGGTGAGCTGGAGTCTACCTTCACTAAACGGCTTTAAAAATCCCTTTTCTTGCTCCAAGAAATGCAGTGTAAACAACAAAAGACAGAGCATAGGTGCTGAAGTCCAAACAGCAAAGCCCCCTCTCCCCAAGCTGTCTGAAACCTGCCGTGTTCCCCATTTGCCAGACACACGCTCCCAGCACTGCCTTCCTACCCAGACACCAGTCACTCCCATATGTTTTGAAAACAGGCTCATTAAAACTGCACACCTCCTCTGCTTTGATTGCCCCATCTCTCACCTTCCCTAGACTTCAGAGCTCCAACCAGAGGTCCTATTTGATCTTTCACAGCCAGCCAACCCCAGAGACGTTTGCGAGCACAGCTGTGTCAGAGGCAAAGACCCAAGTGATCAACATGTCTCCACAAGCCGATGGAGGTGCAGTTATACTGGCAAAACTGCTTCTCTGTGTTTTGAGGTGGTGGAATAAAACCAGACTGAGAAGCAGGAGCATTTTTGCCAAAGTAACGTATCAGCAGAGTAATCAAAACAGGCAATCCTACACATCAAGCAGGCCACAAGCTGCAGGTGTTTTGAAGGAGGCACTAATGCACCCTACAGACACAACCCAGACCAGGCTCAAATACTGCCACCGTGCCATCTTTTCACGCCTTTGACTCGCACAGGCACGTCCCTCACTCCGTACTCACCAGAGGAGAGCTGTGCTGTGGCTGCTGCTCCACGAGACTCTTCTAGAGCAACTCAGGCTGTTCCACCCCGTAGCATTTGACTCCGCAGAGGAAGGCACAAACGCTTACTGGGGTTATTCCCAACAAACTAAAGCTCTGCTCCCATCAAATGGAACAAAGCTTGAGAGAAAACAAAATAAAGGAGTGAAACACTGGGCTTTTTTCCCTCTTCTCCCTTAAAGTACATCAAAGCATTTACTTTCCCCTGACTCGCAACCGTAGTCAAGAGCTATCTACTAGCTTTGAAATTCCCCTCCTTCCCCAGGCGATAATAAAACACGAAGACACAAGAGTGTAAGATTCCAGGAGCACTTGGCAGCAGAGATTTACAAGGGATACATCCTGTCAGGCACACTGGATCATCTTTATTTTTAACAGCATTACAGCGCTAGCGGGTGAAAGGGAAGTTGTGGATGTAGCAAGATTTTAGTGAGCCATCTGCTGCGGCATCTCACCCAATCTCCCTCTCAAGGTTTGTTCATCGTGCTGAGGCAGAAATGACACCTCATGGACTGAAAACAGGTGTGATGACCCAAAATAAACCAGCAGATAGAAGTGACAGAGCACTGGACCACAGGCTGGCAGGAGCCAGAGGCGAGGGTGACATGTGGTTTCATTCATCATTTTCACCAAGCAGGGTGCAGAGTTTGGAGAGGTGGTAGGTGCTGGCTGCTCCCAGGTACCTGTTTCACAACAGAGTCAGGTGCCACAAGGGAAGGGATGCTACAAATCACTCGGAGGCACATGACAAGCTGAGGCAAGGAGAGACAGGGAGCAATTTCAGAGGTGCATGCACAGAGAGTGGGCGTAGGTTTGTCAGGGCATCACCCCACATTAGCTGGGGCCAGGCTAGTTCTTTCTTTTACTGGAGATGACTCCTCGTAAGGTAGAGGAGCCTCAAGGAAAGGGCTTAGACAGATACCAAGGCAGGAGCAACAAGCAAGGACGGCTTTGAAAGCTAGAGAAAAGGGGTGCGCAGAGAAAGTGGTAACAGGTGAAGACAGGGACCTCCAACCACACAAGAGGAGAAAGGAGAGCTACCTGCAGGGCTCTGAAGGTGACCGCAGCCCCAGCATCTCACCATGAGTTTTCCTTGCCACTCTTCATGGCCTAGCATTTCTACCCTACCAAGCTAATGATACATGGTCTTAAGCTATGTTATACTTATGCAGGATAACCAAGTCCCACCTTAATCTTTTCCTTCATTAGATAAACAGATTGATCTCCTTATGTTTCTCACCATAAAGATTTCTCTCCAGCCCTCAGATTATTTTGTAACTCTTCTGCATTCTCTTCAATTTTTCAGCATCCTTTTCTGAGCGCTGACACTGGATTTAGAAGGGGTATTTTAGTATCAGTCTCTCCAGCACCTCCTACAGCAGTAAAATCTCATTCCTAGGGCTACTCACAGCTGCATTTCCAGGTGTCAAACTTTTCACATAACTTCCAAGCTTGAAGTGGCTTTAATAGGTCATCTGGTGAGATTCTTTGCTTCAGGCACAGCCAGCTGCAACTCATTCATTTTTATAGACTTTTGGCTAATTTGTTCTAAAACAAACATTCCCCCACCCCCACAACCCCCCAAAACATATAAAACCCCTTCAAAACAGCCTCCTCTTCTGCTTCATCATCCCAACTGATATTATGGAAAACCATAAAGTCTGAATTCCCTCCTTACAGCTAAAGGGACTTCCTGCCCTGTCTTCATCACAACGACAGTCTTCTAGATGTACATTGCTGTACATCCTTGAAGACCATGAAGTTCCCTCTTCCATCTCGTCTTCCTCAGGCTACACAGTCCTAGTTCTTCTCATCCTTCCTCCTACACCACATTTCTAAAGATCTTAATTTCTGTTGCTTTCCTGGATACTCTCTTGTTCGTGCACAACCTTCTCCAAGGGCTGCGTCTACATCTGTCCTTCAGAAACACCTCATCTATGTCGAGGAGGGCACTAATTGCTTCCTGCACTTTAGACGTATCACTCCTCATACAGCCTGGCACAAGGCTTGCCTTGTGTTTTCCCTCTACTCAGCAGAGCATTAACTCACCCTACTCCCAAACTTTGGTATTACCAACATTTTCCCCTGCCCTGTCAGTTCTTACTGTCACCTTTCATTTGTTCCTCTTTTCCATGCAGCCAGGAGCCAGTTCCTTCTTCTATCCAACAGCTGCATCAGCTCCTTCTGCCCTAGCTGGGAGTTCACACTGAGTTTTGCATCCACCACAAATCCCGTTCCTTCCTCCTAGATTTATAACTTTGCGACTCATGCCAACTCAAGCTGCCTTTTTTGTGTTGTAAGTAATAGCAGAGCCCCTGGGCAGCTACTGCAGTTCAGCAGACACACAATAATCCATTTCAAGGTCTATACCTCAAACATAGACAAGAGCCCAGCAAAATCAAATCACTAACTTGCATAAGCAGTCATTTTGGAGAAGATGTCAGCTTTACCACCATCACCTGAGAGCCTCCAGAGTCCAATGGTTTCACATAAAGGAAGGCTAGACCATATGCACAGGGAGTTGAGGGATGAATCCATTTTAAGATCTTCGTTGGGACTCAAAGGCACAAAGTTTTTTGGTTCAAGAGCCCAAGTATCCTAAGGTCAGTTGCAGAGACCCTCCCCAGTCTGTGTCACTGCCAGGCTCTCTCTGACCTCCCAGCAGAAGACATTCAATGTTGACAATTATTGCAAGCGAGAAACAAGGCCTGCTGCCACCTGAGTTTCCAAAAGATCATGCCAAGATTGTCTCATCCCCCCAGCTTTGAAGGCTACTAAAGGCCACTGTTTAATTAGCAAAAGCAGGGCCAGGCCAACACACAGCTCCCCTACTAAACACACTCTTGTGAGAGACTGCGCTTGTAGTAGCAAGTGCCCTCCCCCGACCCATGTCAGCAACACATCAGGAGACAGCAAGATGCTCTCAGCGAGCCTATCGGAGCTGCTCTTCCACGCAGGTCAACAGAAGGGAACACACCACCTCCCCATGAGCAACACCACGTGGCCTCGCTGGTGTGACAGAGCCAGAGGTCACATCGCTGGTGGCAGCTGGCTGTCTGCAGGATGATGCTCTGCCCTGAGCCGGGAGAAGAGACCAGCACGGACCCAGGGAGAGCATCCCTAGGGGAAGGGGAAGGGGGTGTCAAAGCAAGCAACCGCTCTGCACGCAGAATTACAGGGGCGCAGAGGGGATGAGCACACGCAGCACAGGGACTCACAGGAGTAGCTCTGGGGACAGACAGTCCTTCTAGAGGGTGACAGGCAACAATCGGACAGGAAAGGCCCACAGCAGCCACTTTTCCAGCCAGAGAAAGACAGAGAGGTTCTTTGGCTTTGCTGCTTAGAGGCGGCATGGTTGTGGTGCCGGCACGGTTCAGGAAAGCAACTGCAGAACACACTGAATCCAGGTAGACATGAATCCTGCCTGCAGCTGCCTTCTCCTGGTGCTGATGCAACGTGCCACCTTTTGAATACACCGCTTCTTAAGAGATCCAGCCCCTTTCCTTAAATGCAATAGCACAAACATCTTCCCAGATCAGGCCACACAAATGGGAATCTTCAAACCATGCTTTAAGCCAGATCCGCACCACCAACTGCCAATGTCTCTGGGGAAAAAACAGCAGGCATAAACCAAGACCCCTTTCTCTTCCCAACACAATAACTACCGGGCAGAAGCTGCTGGCACCGACAATCAGACCAAAGCACATCAAGAACAGGAGGCCTAGCTCAAAAAGTGGGCCATGCCAGCAGCATTTTGCCCACAGAAGCTGTGTAACCACTGTAAGAGCCTGGCCTATGGAGAGCACTGGGGTACTGGGAAAGCATTCCCATTCCCCCACCTGGCTTTGCGAGGGATGGGGAGCAAGGGACTTGAAAGCAGAAGAGGGAGAACAGCAGGCAGGCAATATCAACACGCAAAAGCCACGGGGAGAACAGAAGTATTTCAAGCACTGCTTAGCAATCATGTGCAGGGAACACATAAAGAGTGTGGAGAGATAACCCTGTGAAGGGCAGCGAGCGCTGCAGAGAAGCATGGAGGAAAGTGTTCTGCATCTCATCCTTAGCAAGAGCATCTCGGGCTTCCTGCAGCTAATCTGTATTTGGAGCAGAGGGCAGATGCCCAGCTCCATGCTGGAAGGACATGAAGCGAGAAGGCAGTGCCAACCGCATGGCTGCGGGCTCAGAGAAAAGCCGTTTCATACTGCAAGCCTTTGCTCTACAAGCTTGGCACCGGCTTCACAAATCTCACCCTCTCTCTGTTGCAGAGTGCGTACACACATACGCTTTTCTTTTTCACTCCTTGATTTTTGTTTTTCTCCTTTTAACCAACTTTCTAGCCAATGCATGAGGTCTGCCCTCCAAACTCCCTCCCCCGAGTGAGCAGAGAGCTGCTGACAGGATGAGGGCTGCAGGCAAAGAGGTGCCTCCTGAGAAGGTCGCTCTCAGGGCAGTTCCTGCACACATCAACTCCTCATATATGGCTGGCGAGATGAGGAGTCCTTCCTCAGGCAAGAGCCCGAGCTGCACAGGGCATGGGAGAGGGGCCAGGGGCTGCAGTCCCAGGCAGCAGGCGCTCCCACGATGAACGCACTGCCACCCTCAGAGCGGCCGGCTGCCCCTCGCCACGGTCGTTCAAAGCTAGAGCCTCAGGACCAGGAACACCCTTGTGAAGATCAAAGTGGTACAGGGACACGTGGACTCCCTCCCTCTCTCCCTGCCTGGAAACCTGCATTTTGGTTTCAAGCTCAGCCTGCAAGCAAGCTCTGAGCTCCCCAGGCTTGTTTCCAACAGACATGGCTGCAGCCAGACCCCAGGCAGGACACCTGGGGCTGGAGGAGCAGAGATGGCTGCACGGCAGCGGTGAGAGCACCGCTGCGAGCACTGCTGCAGGTGTGGTTCCTCACCCCACGCTCACACCAGCACTGCCTTGCTTGGTGGCTGGGCTGCTTGAGCAGCGCTGGGATCACTGGGGGTCCCAAGGAGCACCAGGCTGTACCTCTGGCCTTTCACTGCCAGTGCCAGGTGGGTGAGAGCAGCAGGGCTCCTTTGGCAGAGCCCTGTCCTCATGGGTCAGGTCAGGAAAATCTCACTAACACTTGAGTGGGGAAAGAAAGAAAGGGAAGGAAGAAGGGGGGGGGGGGGAAGGAGGACTCTCTACAGTGGACTCTCTACAGTGCTTGTAGCTGCTGCCAGGCTGTCCCAGGTGAAAGCAGGCAGGCATGCCTATGGAAAGTCGCTTGCTTCCCACCAGGTCAACCCAGAGGCAGGCCCCGGGGAGCCAGGAGGAGCAGCAGACAGCTCTGCTGAGACCAGACACAGACGAACCCTCCTCTGATTCACCCAGCATCCCAGAGGCCATGGCCCATTTGAGGTTCCACTGCTCCCCCCCTCTCAATGCCTCCTGAGCCATCAGGCAAGACCTGGGACCCTGCAGAGCCAGTTCAGGCAGTAGCAAACCTGCCCCTTTGCTTCAGGCTCCAAGCAGGGCCTCCACCTCCTTGTGTGAGAAGTAGCCGGAGAAGAGGCAGTGGGCTAGCGTTTTCCAAACATTCTCATCATCTTTTCTCATCTCTGCACCACAAAAAGCCCCGGGGAAGATCCAGCCCCAGCAAACCCTAGCATCCTTGCCTCTGTTACCCACCGCAGAGCTCTCAGATGCTTTGATATGCAAATCAGACACAGGATCCATAACCAGCACCGCAATTACTCTACGCCCAGGGCCTCCTCCAACACAAAGCAGGGACCCCACGGCTGTGCAGGCTTCATGTCAGACAGCGCAGGTCCTGGCTGTTCTTCCTGGGAGCAGGAGGTGCCGCCCATGGAGCCCTCGAATCTCCAGCGTACAGTCTCACCTTGGCTTGCAAGGACGGAGATGGGGTGCCTACAGATAGGATGTGGGCTGCACCTCGGTATGGATGGGCAGGGTGGCAGAGGAGCTGCCGGCACGACACTGCAGGGCTCCCCATGACCCCAGGCACTCCAGCTACCCTGGGCTCAAGGAAAGTGTAATTAGCGACCGACAAAAAGCAGGCCCTCGGCATTGCCAGCTCTTACACTTCTACCACAAATCTCACTCTACCTGGGATTTTCTTAAAGTCCTAGATCCCAGAATGAAGTGATTTCATGAGGATTTTTTTTTAAATGTAAAAATTTAGCAAAAAAACCACAAGCAAGTTCCTAGCCTATTTTATTGCTGAAGAAAGCTTAAAAAAAAACCAAACAAACAAACCAAAAAAACCCCACAAAAAAGAGCAAGAGTATTTTAAAAGCCCACGTGGGGGGGGGTGTTTTAAAAAAAAAAAAAAAAAATCAACAAACATGAAGTAAAGCACTCAGTATTTTTATTTTTTTGGCTGAACTCATGGCTTCAGGACACTTCAGGATGGTTGCACCACACTCTGGTCAAAGGGGAAGAAAATGGAGCATTGCAAAGCCTCACAGCAATGCCTTTTTGACAAGATAACTGACACCCTCAGAAAAATACAGTAGCTTCAGTTCCTTCCAAGGTTACTGAAGACAGGAACAGACAAAAATAGAGCAAACTTAGTGCAACAAAACACACTCATGAGCCAAACAGTCTCTTCCCAACCCCCTCAAAGGCATCTTCTTTCATGTTTATCTTGCTCCAACGGTATCCAGGTGAAGGCTGCAGAAAGGACTTACCACCCTGCAAAGACAGCATATTCCTACCACTAAAAGGCTCAAGACCAAAAAGGCTTTTCCTAGGTAGATACCAGCTAATTGCAGTCATTAGAAGCCATGTCCTTAATGCTTTGCTATTTCTGGTTTGAACTGAGTCCTCCTGCAGTCCCTTAGAAGCTGAGTGGCTGACTTTCCGCTCTCTCAGAAGCATTAAGAGAATAAAAGGCTATTAGGGGCGACACAGCACGGCTGTTTGGAGGGGAAGGGCGCCGGTCCCTGCTACGCACTTGCAAAGGCTTTGTCCCATGCCTGGGTGGGGCATCTGCAAGACCATCCAAGAGGCACCCGTGCCATGCAACCCTTCAGTGGCTTTGTGACCGCCGCTAATGGGATGCTCCTGCAACGCAGCTGGTGGCTTTCCCTGGGCGCTTACTCCAGAGGACGAGGCGATGGAGCAGGCCACTTCCACAGCAACACACAGATAAGGGGCAGGGGACTCCTCATGGACTTACGCACAATTAAATTAGCACACCCCGAGCCTGCACTGATCAGCCTTTTGCTGCCGAGGGAAGGGTGAGGAAGGGAGGTGCCCAAAATCCCAAATTCCCCAAACGCCTGGTCTCCATCCAGCCGAGAGCCATCGAACCTGCCACGGCCACCAGGCTGACTGCAACCACGTCACAGATTTTTGGCGTGATGCCTCCAGAAGGTAGCTACGTACAGACATCCTAGGCGCACTCCAGGACAGGGAGGGGGGTGGAAGAAACCACGGTTTGCTGATTTGGAGAGGCTGGCGATCAAGACAAGAGCAGAAAGGGGCTGCTTGGCTGCGTGACCACAGGCACAAGCTCTTTGCCAAGTTCTCTAGAGGCAGGGCCATATCAGAAAAATTCGCCTGCTGTTCCCACCCCTGAAACATCCCTGCTGCCCTCCCTCACGGCGGTGCCCGGGGGAGAGAGGCAGGGAGGAGGGCAGGCGGCCCTCCCGGGACCCAGCACGCACAAAAGCGGCCTCAGCACCCCCGACCGGGCTCGCAGGTGAGACGGCAGCCGGTACCACCCGGCAGAAACGGGTCCGGCGACCCCCAGGGTGGAGAAACGTCGGTACCCGAGGGTCGGGGCACCGGGAGAGGGCAGCGGACGGGCGTGCGGGGCAGGCGGGCGGGAAGCCCC